>CAJHUC010003126.1:0-66886 GCA_905146915.1 Ostreobium quekettii | reverse complement strand
CGGTCATTTCCAGACCCAGGAACCTCCACATGAGGAATTTCTGTTTGGGCTGGAGGTTGATCAGGCTGTTGAGCCACATCGGGCGGAAATGGGGTCTCCACCGCCTCCGGAGGGGTACAATCCCCAAGGGCCGGGTTATACCGGTCAAGCCTATTTGGCAGCGGCGCAGGAGATTCCATATGCGCCAGTTTATTACGAACCCGGAAGGGAAGCTCAGGTGAGCATGAACATGCCTAAGATGAACAGTCAGGGCATGAAACCCCCAAAATGGAATGAAGATAAACAGGCCTTAACCAAGTGGTTACAAGAAATCATCATATATTTCAAAACCACTATGGCACCCCGGACACAATGGGGATGGATAGCACTGAATACTCTTGAAGAGTCAGTGAAACATGGCCTACTAGCCCTGTTGGGACACATATGGGGGATAACAATTGATGCAGAAGTGCTCTCACAGCCAGACTTTCAACTGTCATGGGAACAGTTTAAGTATGGCATGGAGACACTTTATGATCATAAATGTTCCGACTTCGAAATTCGGTCGGAAATAGCAGCTTTTACAAGGGCAGGGACCTCGGGTCCCGATACAATCAAATACATGCAGCTCTTGGAACAAATGTTTCTCAAGTGTGAGAACGAACTTGATGATTTTCCAAGTTGCATGCATTGTATACTGGACTCCGTCCAGATATTAAGAGGAAATGCCTCTTAAATAAAGATGATGAGCAATTGACCACTTATGCCAGCCTGAGGGCGCATTTATATAAAGTGGGACCAACATATGACCAAGAATACAAGGCATATGGCTCTCGTCGAAATGAAAGCCGGGATGGCAAACCGCACACGAGCAATCGTCTTGCTCCTAACAGAGTTATTCAAAAATACCACGCATTGAAAGTGGATCGTCGTGGCAAACCAGTTTTGAATAACAGACCGAGAGGTCAAGGAGGGACGACTTACAAAAGTTCTCGTGTTGCTATGAAAATGCAGCCGCAGGCTTCGCATGGGGAGCGGAACTACGAGCCGCCGGCCGATATCCGCGACCCAATGGAAGAAAAGATGGTCACCAACAGTGCGCAATTACGCGACACAACGTTGGAAGTCTTGAAGCGGGCTGGACGCTGTTACAAGTGCTTCAAGCCCTACGCAGCTGACCATCCCCGCGAATGCGAAGGGCGTGGAGTACTCCCGCAGATGCCGGTGAGTCCCGCTCGCAAACGCGTGTCAGCGTTACATGCTTCCACCAAACCGTGTTTGGCAATGCGAAAGCATAACATCACCAGTGTGAAACTGCGAACTGCACCGATGGATGTGCGCATGAATGCAGCACCGGTGATTCCTGTTCCGAAAGTGCGAGCTGCACAAATTGCGGTGAATCGTGTGATGAAATTGTCTCACACACCGGCGCAGCCGGACAGGACCAAAAAGGGTCCTCGCAGTGACCTCGATCGTTCTGATCGCATGTTGCATCCCACGCATTTTCAGCACATTCAATCACTGATTGCATATCGTTTCACACTTGATGCATGTGCCAACCCCAATGGGGATAATGCACTTTGCGAACGATATTGCTCAAGAGCCGACAGTTTCCTACGGAAACCACTCGCTCATGAATTTGCGCGGATTAATCCACCTTTCCAACAGGCAGCGTCCTTTTTGGACCATTATTTTGCGGAAAGAGCAAAAGCTCCTACACAAGTAGGCGCATGTATATTACTGCCTGCATGGCTAACGTTTACGGACGATCCCCGGTTGCGCACCTTGCGCATTCTGGTACATTACCCAAAGGGTACCCGGTTGTTTACACAACCGCAGGATGATCGTCCTGGTCACAAGGAAATGCCTGGCATTCCTTGGCCTGTAAACGTATATTATCAACCCTTTGTGGGATCAGCGGAACACCGCATCAGAGGGGTCTCACAAGACCAGCCTCGTTTGACGTTTACCGGCCAGGTCGGGCACCAGCCCGCCTCAATTCTCTTTGATACCGGGGCGACTGGCACCGCGTACATCAACCCGACGTGTTGTCGTCGGTTAGGCTTAAAGCCCCGTTTGCCACATGCACTGTCTAATCGACAGCTTCGTCACATTAATCGCCTTCGCCGTATGGCACGCGCAACGCGACGTATTGTGGATCCCACGGAGTTCTCCACACCTCCACGTGTGGATGATCCTCACATGGAAAGTGAAGTGCTTTTAGCGGATGGGACATCCCTCCCATCTTTGGGGGTTGTCGATGTCCCTTTGACCATTCAAGGCTACAAGGACACAGTCCGTTGCCTGGTCATTGACCTTTCTGACGATTATGACATTATCCTCGGCGACAATTGGCTCTATGAGCATGCCGGTGTCATTGATTATCGCCGTGGTCAAATCCGTGTCGTTTCTCGTGGACGTGAGATTACTCTTCGTAGTACTCCCCGTTCCACTGTTTCTCCTTCCTTACCGGCCCGCCGGTTGGGTCATTTGTGTTCGCTGGGTTTTGCTCGTCGGGCCTACCAGCGTGGTTCTCCATTGCGCTTGGTTTTGGTTCGCCGGGTCGGCGACCTCCCTGAGGGGGACGCACCAGGCCCTTTGGCCACATCAGGTCGGGAGACCACCACTTATGCTGTTCCACCAGCACAGATCACAGCCCTCTTGGAGGAGTATAAAGACCGGTTCCCTGATGAACTCCCTGAGGGATTACCTCCAGACAGAGGAGTGTCATTAACTATCCCATTGGAGGAAGGGACCAAACCGGTTAAGCGACCAGCTTTCCGGTATAGCCCGAAGGAAATGGAGGAGATCCGATCACAGGTGGATTACCTGTTGAGGAGAGGTCTGATTACGGAAAGCAGTAGTCCCTTTGGGGCCCCTGTACTTTTCGTTCCTAAGCCAGATGGCAGCCTCCGAATGTGTATTGATTACCGGGCATTGAAAAAAGCCACTATCAAGAATAAGTGGCCGATCCCGAGAATAGATACCCTATTGGATCAACTGCAAGGAGCCAAGGTGTTCTCGGCTATTGACTTGCAGCAAGGGTACTACCAATTACGGATCGATAAGGCAGATTGTGCCAAAACGGCGCTTGTTACGCCATTGGGCTTGTACGAGTTCAAAGTACTTCCCTTTGGACTTGCGAATGCCCCTGCGATATTCCAGCAGACGATGCACCATATATTTGGTGATCAACTTGGCAAACACGTCCTAGTTTACTTGGACGACATCTTGGTGTTTAGCCGAACTGCTGAAGAACACATACAACACCTTCGGCAGGTGTTAGAAGTGTTACGACAGCAAAAGTTATACTGTCGAATGCACAAGTGCCAGTTCAATAAGGAGGAGATCTCCTACCTGGGACACATCGTGTCTCAAGAAGGAATTCGCCCAGATCCCGAAGGGATTGAGAAGGTGAAGAACTGGCCTGTACCTCAGTGCGTGAAGCACGTACAGCAGTTCCTCGGACTGGCAAACTACTTTCGAAAGTTCATTCAGGGCTATTCGAAAATGGCGACTCCCTTGACAGACTTGACCAAACAGAATGGCAAGTGGGAGTGGACGTCGAAATGTCAGTCAACATTTGAGCACATCAAGGAGTGCTTGACCACGGCTCCTTTGCTCAAAATGCCAGATCCTGAGAGACCATTTGAGGTCATCGCCGATGCCTCACAAACTGCTGTGGGGGCGGTCCTGATGCAGGACAATCACCCTATTTGTTATGCGAGTCGAAAGTTCCTCTCAGCGGAGTTGAACTACAGCGTGACAGACCAGGAAGCTTTAGCTTCGGTCCATGCTGTCCAGTTGTGGAGATGTTACCTTGAAGGAACATGCTTCAAACTGGTAACGGACCACTGTCCGTTGACCTACCTTAAGTCACAACCACAACTGAGCCGCAAACAGGCCAGGTGGTCAGAAATCTTACAACAGTTTGACTTTGACTGGGAATACCGGCCAGGGCGAAAGAATGTGGCTGATCCACTCTCTCGCATTCCTCCATCGCCCGATGAGCAGGAGGCTAAGAGGAAAAGTCAACTAGTTGTATGTGGCTTAAGAGTAAAGCATAAGCGGGGCAGCCAAAAAGAGGCAACTGAAACGGTAGAGGCCAAAGATCTAGCTTCCAGGATCCGTCAGGCCTATGGCAAGGATCCCCAGCTTGCGTCTGTTAGACAGCAGCAAGTTATGCGCTGTACAGACGGGTTATGGTTGCGAGGCACTCAGGTGTATATCCCTAAGTCTCCCAGTCTGCGGACTGAGATCTGCCAGTTGGCTCATGACCATCCAAGTGCTGGGCACTTTGGTCAAGCTAAGACCCTGGACTTGGTCCAGCGGCATTACTGGTGGCCAGGAATGCAACGAGAAGTACACCAGTACGTCGATACTTGCCTAGTTTGTCAACAGGCTAAGTACCCTCGTCATAAGACCCCAGGCTTATTACAGCCACTGGGCATTCCTGAGGAGCCATGGACAGAGTTGTCCATGGACTTCATTACACAACTGCCAAAAACTAAGGGAGGTCAGGATGCTATCGTCGTGTTCGTCGATAGACTGACCAAAATGGTCCGCCTTGCAGCTACGACCACCGAGCTCTCCGCAGAAGGAGCAGCTGACCTGTTGGTGCAGAATGTGATAAGGCACCACGGCCTCCCCTCTCAGATAGTGTCCGACAGAGACGCTCGGTTCACTTCCAGGTTTTACCGGTACCTGGCCGAGAGGTGGAAGATCCAGCTCAACATGAGCACTGCGTACCATCCACAGACGGATGGCCAGACCGAAGTCATGAATCGGGTTCTGGAGGATTACTTACGCAGTTATACGCGTTCTGACCATGACGCGTGGGATGAACTGTTAGCCATGGCCGAGTTTGCACTGAACAACTCGAAAAACAGTTCCACCCAAGAAACCCCGTTCTATCTGAATTACGGGAGGCACCCAAAGAGTCCCTTAGCTCTTGGTGTGCAAATTCGGAAGCTATTAAAGGGCTATGACAATCCGAATGCCCGCGGCTTGGCAGTGGCCATTGAAAGGGCGCAGCAGCCTTATTTGAGGCAGTCTGGTACGCCCCTCGTGGAGGGATTACCAGCAGTGACACGATTTGATCACCGTGTCCAATCAGCGCTGAAAGAGGCCAGGGCGTGCTTAGAGAAAGGACGAGATAGGCAGTCAAAGCATGCTGACCGCCATCGGAGAGAGGTGTCGTTTAGTAAAGGAGATGACGTCCTCCTTTCGACACAGCATATTACTCTCAAACACCCTGGGACTCGAAAACTATTACCGAGGTGGATTGGGCCCTTCACCATCCTCGACCGGATAGGTTCTGTCGCATATCGACTAGAACTCCCGGACAGCATGCATAGGATACATCCAGTATTTCATGTATCGAAGATTAAGCCTTATAAGGCAAGTGGCAGAGTACAGCCACTAGAGGTGGCCATTCAAGATGCCATCCGCTTCGTTAAATCCGGTTCGTTAATTTTTATCAACTGTTCGTTAAATTCCGTTGCAAAAAAAGGGAGAAAAATTCAGAAAAAAAGAAAAAAAATCCAAAAAAATCGAAAAAAAACCCAAAAAATCACAACAACTGCGGCTAGTTAAAAATCTAGTATGCATAGGTTGAAATAAAATACAAACATGCTCTCTAATAGCGAATTCTATAAACTATAAGTATGAAAAAAACCCAAAAATCCCCAAAAAATCCAAAAATCCGTTAATTTTTGGTTAATTTTTGTCTTTTTTCGTTATTTTCCGTTCATTAACGGATTAATTAACGGAATTAACCTCTGTCCGTTATTAACGGATCCGGGTGGCCACCTCTAACAGCCACCCCCAGTACCTATCGAGATCGAAGGTGAACTGGAGTATGAAGTTGAACGTATCCGTGATAAAAGGATTAAAAAGCGTGGGAGACGCAAAAACTATGTTGAGTACCTTGTCAAATGGCTGGGATATGGACATGAGCATAACAGCTGGGAATCAGCAAAGTCAGTTGCAAATGCACAAGAATTGGTTCAAGCATTTGAAAATGGCAGAACACCTGTGATGCGAATGCAAACTGCATGAAGTACGGGATGTACATACTGAAACATGCTCATGTGTGCTTATGCTTTTGACAGGTTCTCTTGCGCTGGGCCCAGAAAAAGACTGGGTATACTGCCCCCCGTGCAAGGTCGCAGTTTGGACATATGAACGCCATGTCCGTCGCGATCCTCAACGGGGAGAGGTTGGAGACCGCCGACCCCTACGTGCCATTTCCCCATGCGCCTGAGCGTGCACGCGGACGTGGGCGACGGCGGGGTGCCGCACCGGGCCGATCGGTACCGGCGTGGGCTGCTGGTGGTACTCGGCATCGTGGTCGCCGATGAAAGGCCGGGAGGTCAAACATTTCCAGCCACTTGGCTGAGGAAGAGTTTTAATGAGGGTTGTGAAGGCCGGGATGGTCATTGTGAGGGGAACACTGTACATTAGGGTAGACGGGACAATCAGCTGTATATTACATCATGGGAAGTCTTGTATAATAGCATGGGCTGCACTGTACTATAGTCGGCGGAGTCGGGTTGGGCACCAGGTGACACTTGGTGGTTTTATGAGGTGAACGGGGTGTGTGTTGCACACCGGCGGCAGAGCCGTTCTTGGTCAAGGGAACTGGCCCACAGGTTGGGCTTTGATTATCATAATAGTGGGGCGCATTAGCAGACGGGAATGACGGGGTGATGGGAACATGAACAGACGCGCGCTGAACAGAACAAATGATAAACTTTCGAATTCGCATGCGGGGTTTCTGGCAGCGCCGGTTGGGCTGCTCAGAAACCCGCCCTTGGACGGCTATTTAAGCCGTCCAAGGTGGCTGGTCCTGTAATCAAAACCTTGCCCTTGAACCCGACTCTTTCCCGCGCTCAACTCTGAGCGCCCGTTCCGCGCATTCCCCACGGGCATTCTGCCTCCGGCAGTTTGCCCCTTACAGTCATGTAAAACAACCACTCTTTCTCTTCATCCAAAACTGTTTTGTGTGTTGTGTTTTGTTAACTGGGCATGTGGCAAATCGCACAGCCAGTTCCATCAACATACATACAATGTTTCTGCTCCCGTATCCACTTATACTGGGACGAGGACGCCCCTCTCCCTGAGGGGGACGAATGTTACGCGCACCAGCCTGATGTGGGAGACGTCCTACTAATGGCCCTTGGTGTGGGGACGCCCTGCCCAAGGCACGTACTATTCCTCACCCACTGTAACCTTTATCCATATTAGGATACGGGAGTAGGAGGGGTGGTCCCGCCTAGGTGCCCTGTAAGGACCTAGGTGCCCGGCGAGGCGGGTCCGCGGCTCAAAGAGGGCAGGAACCCCACACCCACATCCTATTCGTAACAAACGACCCCCGCAACCGAACAGTTCGAATTTTCTTGCACCCACAGAACTTTCCTTTTCATGTGACAAGCACCATCATCCATCACCAACTAGCCATACCGCGCTTCAGAGATGCCCACTCATCGCCACAATGCAACCCACTCTATAACACATATACTAAAGGTGCCCATACACTCAATGGTAATGTAGAAATATTTCAGCTGCGAGCGCGACCTCAACATAACACTTGTCTCTAAATCGGATGGCATCTCCCACAACAACCAAGTTGATACTCACAAAAGTCCCATCACATGAGAAACAATTCTGTGAATTCTGAAACACATTTTTCTTTTCCTTTTCTACATGCAGAATGCCTTGCATAGAAACCATATTCTTGACGTGCATACAAGTCGCACACCATAATGCATAAGTGATCCACCCAGTGAAACGGTGGTCATTATGCGGTGTTGCGAACATGGGCTCTCCCACGTTTCCATCTGCGAGACACTCCGAATTTTGGTGGGCCCATAGTCTCCTCTAACAAGAAGACCCCAATAAATAGCGAACATCAACCATTTGCCATAATCAGCTCACCACCTAAAATCCCATGGCACACCACAACATGATCACGAAACATCTCTTGTTACCATTCCCACTGCTATCACCCAACACCTCCCCCATTAATGCCAAATCGACAGTAGGCCCATACCCACCGCCGCACGCAATGGACTTGGTAGACTTTCTCTCCAATGAGGTAGCACCCTATTTCTGAATGAGCATAACACCAAAGGATAGGCTGGCTAGGCAACTCACCAGCACAACCTCATGCTGGGGAAAGAAACATCCCAACATGTTCCTCAGGCATGTTAAAATAGATTCCCTCAATGGCTGGAAAGAAACATCAGCGCATGGATTGAAATCTTAAAAACCACCAAATATGGCCTCTATTATCGGAAAGAGGCATCAACACATAGAGTAAAGTCTCAATGAGTGGCAAACCAACAAGCATTCATCATCACAATAATCATGGTACAAACCAAGCCACTTTCAAGGTTCTTCGTAATCAATTGTGCCATCGAAATCCCCAAGCAATCAGCTGTCCCATCATGATAAATTCACAAATCAAAATTCCTTGTGTCCACTTGCGCGCTTTCACCAGCCTCGGGAATCACCGAATTCGTCACCTCTGCATCCTTGTACACAAGCGCAGCCCCAGTAGTTGTACCTCCACCTCAAGCGGCCTGACCTCTAGCAAATGATGGGCCCAATCAATGGGGGAGAACTCCGAGCCCCTGCGGCTCTGCCCCCTCGACCATCCGCCGCCTTGGCCCCTTCAACCTCCCGGCGCTGCCCTCGCTCGAAGCGTCGGCCATAACCACGTCTTGGGAAGCTCGTGCAGAACTCTTCGCCATGTTGCAAGCTTCCTTGGCAGGCCACCCGTTGCACAATCCTTCGCCAAAGTCCACCCCTCACCGAAACACCACATCACCGCAAAATGTTGAGCCAGCGCCGACCCGCCGACCCACACTTGCCGTTGCCACAAAACGCTTTCAAAGGGCTCCCGCTGCTCACAGAAGTCTCGCCGCCCGTTCGCCACCATCGTGCACCACTGGGACGTCGTTTGCAAGCCGCCGATGTTGTCAAACTGTGGGATTCTCACTTGCGCCCGTTCGCCGAATTGGGCGATGGCCGCCGAACGACGGGTCAATCGCCGTCCAAACAGCCTCGAGCTGTCCTAAGGACATTGCTGCGCTGTCCGCCGCTGTCTCGTAGACCTCGATCGCGCTTCACCAGCCGTAGATCTCCCTCAATTGCAAAATCTGCATTTCTACCCGTCCGACGCTTCGGCCGATCGTTGACCGAAAACCGAGTCGATCAACGTGCAAGCTGCCCCAAACAACTCTTGGGGACTTTTCTGCGCTTTTTCCACCGTCGTCTTGCTCCAGAACTTGCCTCGGCTCCGAAACCATCTTGAAGGAATGGCCGTTGATGCAATTCAAACGGCTCCCTTTGGAGTGCACACGGGAAGCGCGAATCCACGGTCGCCGATGCTTCAACGGGTTGGCACACGGCCAGACGCAAGGCCACGCCACACGCAAAACGCCCAGGGCTTACATATTTGTTCACCCTTCCCACGGCGAAGAGCCTTGCCGACGGTGGCAACGACCCCCGCAACCGAACAGTTCGAATTTTCTTGCACCCACAGAACTTTCCTTTTCATGTGACAAGCACCATCATCCATCACCAACTAGCCATACCGCGCTTCAGAGATGCCCACTCATCGCCACAATGCAACCCACTCTATAACACATATACTAAAGGTGCCCATACACTCAATGGTAATGTAGAAATATTTCAGCTGCGAGCGCGACCTCAACATAACACTTGTCTCTAAATCGGATGGCATCTCCCACAACAACCAAGTTGATGCTCACAAAAGTCCCATCACATGAGAAACAATTCTGTGAATTCTGAAACACATTTTTCTTTTCCTTTTCTACATGCAGAATGCCTTGCATAGAAACCATATTCTTGACGTGCATACAAGTCGCACACCATAATGCATAAGTGATCCACCCAGTGAAACGGTGGTCATTATGCGGTGTTGCGAACACCGCAGCAATGGACGCGCACCAGCGGACCTTGAGGCCCCCGTATCCCCGCCACGTGGCGGCGGGCGCGGCTGCGGGCTGCGTGGTGCCACCCCGCAAGGAGACAAAGAGACGGGTGTTTTCTGGACGGGAATATGCGTGGTCGAGACAGAAACGCCCATCGGGCCCGCCTGCCCCCCTGACGTCAGCCGTGCGGGCCCCAACGAGCGGACGCCGTGCGCGAGGGACCGCTCGCTTTCCAGATACGGCCGCGAAGCAACGCCGCAGTGCGCCCGTCTCCGCGCTGACGGCCGGCGGCAATGGCCGGGCCGGCGGCGCTCCCGCGGGCGAGTGGGCTCTCTCGCGTCGAAGGCACGGGGGAGATTGCGCCATGGCTGCTGCGGCGGTCGAATTGGGTGCCGACGGCCGATTCCGCGGCGTCGGAGGGCGACGGGGGGACGGCAGGGCCGCATTCCCGAACGGCTGGGATGGGAAACAAGCGGCCGGAATGAGGGATGGAGGCGCGCTGGCGGCGTCCGACACGAGGCTGTCGGATGGTTAACGATCCGAGGGAGATGAGGTGTGGATTCCCAGATCTTCGGAGGCGGGCGCTGGTGCGGTTTCCTCACACGTTCGGTTTGCTGCCCGCTTGTCGCCCCGCTGAGACGATTCCTGACGTCCGCAGGCGCCGGCGGTGTACTGACGCAGCGGGTGGCGAACAGGAGTTGCGCGGACTCGAATCGCGGTGTTGGGACGGGAAAGGGATGGCTCCCTCTGTCTGGAAGGGCAGGGCGAAGCGTGTCCTTTGTGCTTGGCGCTCTGCGACTGCTCAGAGAGTGGCGTTCGATGGGGGAAGGCCAGAAAGATTTGCGAGGCCGCATCACAACAGCGCGAATGCGGAGTCCTCGGGCGGCGTACGCCGGCTCGCCTGGAATGGAGTCACCTCTTTTCGCGGCACGCTGCGCAAGGACGACACACTTGGTGGCAATGTTGTGTAGAACGCGCTCACTTTTCGGATCAGTGGTGATGCTCCGCACCGCTTTGGGCGTCGACCTGTCCGAGGACACCGAACTATCGCCCGTGGACGCCACGGAAACGCTTGCTTGAACCGCACACGCACGGCCATGGCTGTCCCATTCATGCGGCTTTGGTCCACCACTTCCTTGAACACGTCGGAAAGGCGTCACTGGTAGCCTCGGGTATGGGCGCAAGCGTGGCTCGAGAGTTTTCTGTGCCCTTGGGTGAAGTGTGTCACCCGCAACGCCTGTGCGGTTTGCCATCGCTGCAGCCTTGCATGGGGTGTGGTGGGCGCGCAGTTTCTTTGGTGCTACAGTGAGTACTGGAACCTTCAAAACTTCTTTATGTGCTGCTTGGCGTCACCAAATAGAAGTCTCAGGAACTCAACCCAGCCTTCATCCCAAGCACCTGCCGTGGCTTGCTGTCCTGGGTGAGATATGGTGAACAGCCTGCCAGTTTATGTCTCACTGTTTCTCACAACGCTGGCGTTTCACACCTTCACATGCTCGCGAGTTGCTCAGGACTATACAAGTGCAAGATAGTTAATGATGTTGTTCATCAGCTTACCTTGCCTCACAGACACAGTGTATGGCTGAGTTTGGCATGCGATTGACAAAGAGGGCCATTGTGTGACGATCGGTGTTTGAGTGTCTTCGTGTTGTGTACTTGTGTCATGCAGCACAGGCCATGGTCCGACGAGCGTCATGAGATCAAGGTTGATTTCCTGTGCTGGCAATGGGGCCCAGGGAGTAGATGGACTCCTATCTGGGTCGTCAAGATGCTTGGGCCGCAAGCGATGAAGCAGATCTGTCGGTTTGCACAGCAATAGGGTGTCTCGGAGGCAGGAGCGGGTTTGGCCGCAGCAAACACAGGCATGGGCCGCTTTCTGTCCCAGAAGGAGTGGTTTAGACAGCTGCGGGGGCAGTGGGTTGGAATAGATAGGCAGTGCTGTGGCGCAGGGCGTTTGCCCCTGCTCTTTGTTTGCTGATGGGGAAGGGGAAGTCGAGCGGGCGGTTTGCGGCTGGAGGCTGGCGAGGGCGCGCCTTCCTGACTGCCGAACATGATCGCGTCTCTGACGCTGGGGGGAAGGGGGGTGCGAGTGGGGATCCGCGCCGCGCTGCCGTCCGACAACCCCACAGGTGCAGCATCGCCCCGCCGCTGGCGCCACCAGCATCGGCGCCACCAGCATCACCTGCATCCAGAACGAACCCAACAACGGTGTCCACCAGCCCTGCGCATGCTCGCCGCGAGGCCTCACGCCCATGCAGCGCACCCACGCCACCGTGCCCGCCGACGCCGCGGCTGGCGGCGGCGCGACCACCCGCGCTCCCCTCGCAACCCCGCGACCCAAAAAAGCTCCCGAAAAAATGCCCCGCCGCCAGAAACGTCCCCGCTGACGTGTCCCCCCGCACGCCCAATTCCGCTTCCCCTTACCCGCGGAATCCCTGCCCCCATTCCGTGCCCCCCCCTCGCACCCGTGCGCGCTCGACGGCCCGCGCCTCCCCTCCCGCCCCCCCGACCGGCGGGCTGAATCATCCGCGCACGAAGGGACGCCCGCGCTTCCGCGGCGGGCCGGCATAAAAAAGGTGCGTGCGCAGTATTGAGGGCCCGCCCGCGGCAGGGCTCCGCGCGGCCGGCGGCCCTCGCGCCGTGGGCCGGCGCCTCCTCCGCGGGAGGCGCGGGGGGCGCCGCGCTGACTGCGGGGCGCCGCGGCGACCACCGTTCAGGGCGCAGCGGCAGCGCGCGGCGCTGCGGACGCGAGGCTTGCTGCAGGGAGGGGCCCAAGAGGCGCAGGGCGCTGGGTCCGCGGGCCCACGCGAAGCGACGCTCCGAGGGGTGGCGCCAGAATCTCGCCCCGGGATCCCGACCTCGATCGGGGCGGCCGCTTTGCGGGACCGGGGACGGCCGCGGGGCCGGCGTTGCCTGCGGCGGGGCCTGGCTGCTGAACGGGCGGACGACGGCTCAGGGCGAGCGGGGCCGTCTGCCCCAAAAGCTGGGCCATCAGGAATGGCCGTCGGGCCCAGCAATACGATCTCAGCAGCCCCAGCGCTGGGGGCGGGGCGGTTTTGGGAAAGGGGGCGCGGCGTGGCGCCTCAAGGCGGCCGCAGCAACGGCTAGGCGGGCTTGGATGGGTGTGGTTCGCCGCGATCGGCGCCGATGCGAAGCGGGGCAAGGTGCGCGCGTCGACGAGGCAGGCCTGCGGCCGCCGGCTTGTGTTAGCAGGGTGGCCCGCGGGCGCCAAGGCGGCCGGGGCGTCCAGCGTGTGCGGAGTGGAAATTGACAGGGAGTCGGTCCAGGGGGTTGAGCCCTCGTTGTGTTTTCGTTCGGTCTGCTGTACTGCCCGCCTCCACAGCCCGCACAATTCGACCCCGCAGCCCGCCACCAGGCCACCGGGAGCCAGCTGTGCGCCGACGAACACAGTGCTCGGGTTCGACGTGTCGCGTGGACGCGCACGGCGCCGGACCCGCCGCGCCTCTCACCCGCGCGGCAAAGATCCCGGCGGGCCCGCGGGCGTGCGCCGCTTGACCGCGAACGTCGCACACCACGCCGCCGCGCCGCTTTCGGCCACGGCGGTCACTGACCCACAGCGCTCCCAGCGGCCCCGGCATCCGCAATTCCCTGGGCGCATCCAAACGCATTGCCCGCCCAACAGCGCACAACTTCAACACCCGCAGCGCCCAGAGATGCAGGCAACCCTGTCAAGGCACCAATTCTCCGTCAGGTGGTGCGTGCTCCAGGGACGCCCGCGCAATGAGCAACGGCAACGCGTCCGTCCCCTTGAGGAAGAGGACGGCCGGCAGCTCTCTCGGCGGTCCGGCGCCCCATCGCACGAGGCTGGCCGCCCGCATGGCGGAGCCGGGGCAGGAGTGCCAGAATGCCGCAGACGGCGGCCGGGCGGGGTCGGCGCGGTCGAGCCCGCAGTCGCCGATCAACAAGCGGCTGCGACCCACGCTGCAGTCCCCCAGGAGGCAGTACGCCGATCGGTTCATCCCCACGCAACTGGGGGCGCGAGGGGGCGACCTCGACTGCCGGGAAGCGGCCGAACACCTGGATGAGGCCAGCCGGGAGGTGAGCGGTGCGCTCGCAGGGCGTCTCAGCCCGCCGCGACACACCAGCGCACCACATTTCCCACGGCGCCCTGCATCGTCGCGGTGTGTCGCTGGCACTATGCGCTGTAAACTGCGAGGACGAAGCGCGGCAAAATCAATCGTCATCGCCATCACTCATTTTAACGGGATCAATCGCCACGCAAGCAGAGAAGCGACGCTGGAGGATGAGGGTTCTTTCAATCGGTGGTCTTCACGCCAAAAAACTCACGATCGATGGGCGGATGGTTGATGTCACCAGCGGGCTTCATCTATCCACACGGCGGAGATCAGCCAATCCTGACCTAAGGACTCTGTTTCCGGCAATTTTGCTGGCCGCCGACTGGCAGAAACATACTTGCGCTGAAGTCGTCTTGTCGTTCCCCATTCACCAGGACGGCACTTCGCTGTATATCAACCTGCTCAAGAATGAGTTGCTGGGATTGAGCCCTGAGAATGCGACGAGCCCCAGAAGGAAAAGGCTCCTGAGATTTGCGGTAGGCAGCGCCGACACCCCCCACGGCGGTGGAATAGCCCCCTCGCCCTACACACGATGTCCTCTGGACACAGGCCTCACGGCGTCTGCCCGCAGCGAAGCACAACCCACCTTTGGGCCCCACAGGCGCGTCATGAAGGGTCCGAACAGGGTAAGGTTGCCTACAGCACGAGGGCGAGGTGCCAGGCCGCTTCTAACACAGAAGCATTGGAGCCATAGTGTAGCCTCTTCCGTGGGCGACAATCAAGGGCACGCGAAAACGGGGCACATGTCGAGGACTTTTATTTACTCCTGCGATGTCCTGGCACCTCATCTAATGCTGCTGTTAGGGAGCCACATTTCTTGCTATGCCGGACTTCGCCACTTGGCATTGCATCATCTCATCACACACCGGTGACGCAATTTGGACGCCCATGTGCGACGGCGAAGAAAATGAATGGGCTTGGAATGAAATTGAGCCCCTTTCCCGACAGTTTTCTGCTTCTCAGATTCTGGACGCGCCTGACCTCAAGGACGATTTCTACATGAACCTTATGGACTGGTCCTCGACGAACATCCTCGCCATTGGCTTGGGAACTGTGGTGTACTTGTGGAGCGCCTCCAGTGGAAAGGTAAATTGCCGAGGAGCGAAGCAAGACAACAGACAGCCGCATTACATGCTGTCGCGATGGTCAATGATCCGGATGGAATTTGTACCGCCCAGGCATCCACACACTGTGCAAATCCAGTGCCATTCTCATCCACGCTGCAGCGCAGACATTCTAGGGGACTGTGAGAGTGGGTGATTGTTGCAGCGCACGGGCCTGCACTCAAAGCACTGGCCGCGAACAGGTCACCCACCTGCACGACTTGGCCAACGACAACGACGACATTTGCTCCGTGGCGTGGTCCCGATCCGGAACGTATCTGTCTGTCGGAACGCGGCGCGGGACCGTGCAAGTCTGGGACACTTCGCGCAGCACGCGGCTGAGGGTCCTGAATGGGCACTGGGGACGCGTGGGGGCCGTGCGCTGGGGGCCCCACATCATGGCGTCGGGGAGCAGAGACTGCACCATCAGGTTGACGGACGTCCGTGTGGGAGACGCCCTCATCCAAGAACTCAGGGGGCACAGGGCGGAAGTGTGCGGCCTGGAGGTGGGCGCCCACGAGCAAAGTGCTGCTCTGGATTGGGCAGCTTCAGAAAATGTGAAGCGCATAGCGAATCGCGATGTTCTAAGAAAGGCCAAGCGCGTGGACTTGGGGCCATCGTTTCTTGATTCCATAACAATTGTGTACCGGGGAGAATTCCTTGACTGCATTTGAATGTATTGAGTACACTCGGGCGCGGTGCAGCCCAATCGGTCGAATCCTCGTTTATCGACCTCAGTAGTCTTCCAACACGCAGTGTGCTCTGTCCGCGGCGTGGCCGCACACGTTGGAGGGCAGTGGCGAACGCATGGCTGACTGCGACAGCTCCTGACTTGGCCCCTCGCAGTGGTCCCACGACAGCCGCATGCTGGCGTCAGGAGGGAATGACAACGTGGTAAACGTATGGGAGCCAGAAACTGGGAGGTCCGTTTGGGACATCCACGACCACACAGCCGCTGTCAAGGCGCTGGCCTGGTCACCTCACAATTCTGGGCAGCTCGCAACAGGGGGGGGACTGCGGGACGGCACCATCAGGTAGGAAATCGTTGGTATGTGTTGTCTGCAATATGGCGAACGGCATTCACGCACCGGCTGCGTATCGTGCGTTTGGAGGCGTCCAAACGGCTGTCCTCCGCTCGGTGTCTTGCATTTTCTCAAAGCATCTCAACCGAAAGCTAGAAGCGGAATGACCACTGTGTCGCCCCTAGGCATCATCTCACCCAGCGAACCCTGCCTTCCGGTTGGAGCAAATCTCAAACTTGAGTGCTTGTCCGAGTACACGCCTCGCAGACAACCGCCCGGGAACATCGAGACTTTCGAACTGACTCTGGAACAGGAGGATTCTGCATGGGACCCACGCTAATTGGCTGGTGTGCTTCATGCAGAATATGGAACACGGCATCCTCCACAAACCTGCACGTCAGGGATGCTGGGGCACAAGTGTGCGGCCTCCACTGGTCCAGAAATGTGAATGAAATCGTCAGCACCCACGGCTACAACACGAACGCCATCAAGCTGTGGAAGCTGCCTCAGATGGAGTGCTTCGCCACTGTTCCGGGGCACGCCATGAGAATTGTGTACATGAGCGCCTCCCCATGCGGGCGCTCAATCGTCACCGGCGCAGGTGGGCTTTCTGCACAGTCCCTGGGCCACCGACATTTGAAATGGCATAATTTCGGCTGCGCCTACATGGGGAATTGGGCATTCGCGGCATGTGACGCGCCCTTACTGTTGTTCACATATATTTGAATCTGTCGCTAATTTCCAATGTGAAAGCATTTGAAACTACAGAATGCCTTGAAGCATCCGACTGCGAAACCGCCAGTCTGACATTCCACAGCCAACTTGACACGTGGGCGTGTTCGCGCAACAAACGATAGCGCTTTCTTGCGCCACGGGGCAAGCATGCACAATTCGTTGACTCTGCCGCACGCCGAAGTGTTGGGCATGAAGGAGTTTATCGCACGCGGTGTTGGAACCAAGAGTACCGCAGATGCGGCAATTTTCGAGCGCCTATGTATGACACCTGGCTGCGTACGCTGTGCCTTCAGGGGACGAGACTGTCCGCTTTTTCCACCTTTTCCCGGGCCCTCCCGCCGTCGCCGAAGAGCCCATTTCTCCAAGAGTGCGGTCGCATATTCGATGACTGAGGAGTGCGTGGGGACGCCGGACCGTGGCGAGTTCCCGATGTACCATATCGCGGTTGTGGACGTTGTAGTGGGTTGTTGGGACTCGGCCTGTCCACAAGCGGGTGGAATGCCGAAAGGGAGATATTGTAAAGAAGATGTGGGGGACGCTGGGCTAGACGGGCCGGGAAAACATGCTCTTCACCTGTTTAAATAATCGCTTCCAGTCACTGTCTTTGTTGTTCGCGCGTATGGGCGGCACCAGGAAAGAACCCTTCCTGTGAGGCTGCTACTAACGCTATTGGGTGTCTCAATAAACATAGAGAATTGAATGAACGGACCGTGTACACCTTGGTGCAGCAGTCAATGGGGAAGGATGTTGTGGCAGTAGGTGACGACTTGCTTCAGCTTTGCAGCTCGCCAAATGCAGCGTTAGCTGCATCTTTGGAATTGGCACTGGGCCACAGATACCAGCCAAAGGGGTTTTTGAGAACACAAACAGCTTGATCATTTAATGTATAGGATATAACAAATCTAATAGGCTTGCCTGGACAGCCGCTTATGCGACTGTGGCTTTCTGTTCGTGGTGATTGCACAGGCGCAGCTGCAGCGGTGTTCAGCGCTCTTTCAGGCGTGTGAACCATTTGTCCAGTGCAGTTGCGATGCAGACGATACCGCAGTTGACGAGTACCTTGCTGTCGCTCAGAACGCTGTGTAGGTGCAAGCACCAGCGCATGCACTTGGCAAAGCTGTCGCATTGCACTTTGTTGCAGCCCAGGAAACGCCGATGTGGTTATGCGTACTGTCGGGCTTCCTGCGTGTTCATCGATGGAACCTGCGCAGTCAGCAACTTCCAGTGACCTGCATGGCCCAGAAGGTTGAGGAGTCGTTTGGACCTGTGGGGTCGCTGACACACGTCAGCATCCACGTCAACACACCAGCCATTTCAGAATGGCGCGTCAGTGTGCTGCATGTCCTACATGTGCTGGCGTTGCTTTGCCAGGTAGATTGCCACACGTGCCACACACGAGACAAGGGCTTCGTGCGAGGAACGGCGCCGCACGCACGCTCAAGGATCTTTTTCCGTTCCGCTGGCTCAGTTGCGGTGGGGCGTGACCCGCCGCTGTGGCCCCCGTGCCCGCCTCAAGAGAGTGTGGGCTGCCTCCGCTTTGCGTGTTTTGAAGGTTGAGAGTTGCGCGCTTCGTTCGTGAAGGTCGGACGAAGGTTGGCGCCATTTTCTCAGTCTTGCAACGAACCAAGAAGATATCAGTGGAACACGGTGGCTTGTCAGCGTTGCCCACGGCTTGGGGAGCATTGTGGCGTCATTTGTGCGAGTGCCTGGCCCCGCGACGAACTTGAGCGGTGTTTTGGCCACTGGACTTGTGTACCGCTTAGTGTTGGCAAGCAGCGGCGCAGGTGCGGGATGCCTGCCGCGATAAGCGCCGCATGCCTCGCTACTCACAGGAACCCCGTGACTCTACCGTTAGTTGCGTTTTTGGTCGGTGCAGTTTGGTCGGTGGCGCTTTCGGGTGCATATCAGGGTTTCGCTCATGCACAGGCGACTGAATTCTCTGAAGCCGTGGACGCCACGAACGCCGCTCAAAGTTTGTCCAATGCTGTGTGCCTCATCTCAGGAGTATGAAGCAATGGCAAGGCTGTCCACTCATCCACTGACCCACCGTCCAGGGAGGCTCACTGTCGAAGAGTACAGGACACGATGTGCGCTGTGCACTGCGGACCAGCTAATTAGGTCAGTGGACCAGGATAATTTCTCGCAGGACAAACGACAATGAATTTATAACTGGTCAAATGCTTATGGTGGCCTGAAGCTAATGTGTGTGCGTGTGTTTTACGTTCATGTTGTCGTTCGTTAGTCGTGTATCAACAACTGAAATTGTCATGCTACAGCCATGCGACGCCACCCAATAGTGTCCATGTCCAAGTGTCAATGCCCGCCACGGGGTCTATATCGCAGCTAAGGAGAAACGTAAAACAGTAAAGAGGACGAATAGGGAGTGTGTGCCCAAATCTATCAGTGCCTCTATCAGTGATCACTGGGTTTGTTGCCGTATTTGTAGGTTGGTCCATTCCAGGGACTACAGAAATTTCCTCATCAGAAAAGGTTGGGCGTATGCAGCATCAAGAGGACAAAATCGCGTTGCTACTACGAAGGCAATACTGGGCATTGCTGCAGCCTTGATTGCGGGTCTTATTGTGCTTGTTCGGGCATCGGGAGAAGTTTCACTGCACAGCCAAGAAGGCAGATTTGAAATGGTCTTCAATACCCGTTGGCCTACAAAAGCTGCAGGCACAGCGAATGAGCTGAAGCCCATTCGTGGTGATGAGCCCTCTGCACACTGCCCCAACAATGTGCTGAATGCCATTTTGCCACGGCAGTGCTGGGATGCCAGTTCTGACAGTGCGCCCTCCCCAACTGTGAAGGAGATAATCCAGACAAGGGCTCCAGGGCAGGAGACTGTGCGCAGTTGGAAAATGAAAAATGCTTGGGGAATGAGGTTAACCACTGTCTTCGTGGGCTTCATGTGCCTTGTGCTGCTTCATGGCACCTTCTGGAAGCAGCATGATCACAAGAATTCACTTCCAACCCGTGACAACAGCTCGCAAACAGAGCCTAATGCCCTGGTGGAGGATGAGCCTGTTATGAGCCCTGATTTCGTGTCAGAGTTACTGCGGTCAAAGGTTGCAAAGGGCCGCCAGAAGAACAATCGGGCTTGGAACACTTCAAGTCGCAGTTTGGACCTTGATGCTCTGCAGAAGCTGTCGGGTGCCAAAGTTCAGCCAGCCACATGCGAAGCATGTGTTCAAACAGATACTCAGGATTCATCGAAAGATGTTCCAGTGATGAACCCTTCGTTTGTGGCGGAATTTCTCCTCACCCGATTTATGCAGGGGCAAAACAGGCAACGATAGATTGTGTTAGGTTACAGAGGTTCGCTTTGGGCAGGGCTGTTCTGCAGAACAGGTATTGTCAGCTTCTTGAGTATTGCCCTGCAGATGCCAAAAATGTCATGAAAGGTTTGAATTCAATATTGAGGAATGTATATTGAGCGTTGGAGTTGAGGGCATTCTTATCAGTTTTGGAGTCAGGTTGCTTTACATCTATTAGTTGGTACAAGCAGTGCATGGTTTGCGGGTGCCCTTTGTGCTTGCCCCGCGTCCACGGCCAACGCTGGAAACAGGGCTAGAAATTGGGCCGTTTTCGCCTGTGGTTTACCGTGACCAATGAGGGCGCTCGGCTTGGCTAGCGTGGTTTGACCAAACTGTTGTGTATGTGTGTGCCGCCAAGGGACTGGCTGAGGCGGAAATAATGCGCAGATTGACGAACATAAAGATTGTGATTGCCTGTACAATAGTTGTAAGATTATTGTGGGTCAGCTGCTGCATCTTCAGACCAAACCATTGTGAGCCAAGTGAACACACGCACATTCACTATCCCAGATTTTTTTTTGGATTTTTTTGGGTGTGGCGCTCGTTGCTGCGGCACTGGCATCCAACAGTGGAAGGTCGCCAGCATCGGAATCATCGGACGCAGTGTGCTCCACGTCTGTCTCCGTTGGCATTCTGTGGGAGCTCCAGGCAACTTAATTGTACAACTCTTCGTGGAAGTCTAGATGACGAATGCGCATTGTGTGATCAAGTGCCTTGAGGCCCCACTGGGACAACAGAAACAGTGTTTGTTCACAACTGTGCTTCTTGGCCGGCTCCGAGCAGCCTTGACCAGGAAGTTGAGCTTCGCCATACTCTTTCTGCGCTGTTAAAAGAAGCACCCTAGAAACTGCCGTGCCGAAAGGCCTGACAGCCAAACGGCCTCCTCTTGTCGGTACTGGTCCTGCGTCGAAACCACTCAGACGAGGTGGGGTCCGGAAGGCCAGGCCTGATAAAAGCCGGCTTCCACGGCATGCACGAATCTCCGCTTGATGAAGTGGCCTACCAAGCTAGTGGCGCCCGCATGCCGGGTGCCATGGTCATCGGCGCAGTCGGCAGAGCGATTTCTGGACGGGTATCCGAGTTGAAGGCACGTTTGCGGCCCGAGCGGCAAGGTGGGCATTGCCAAATGTGTCGTTCATTGTTGTACAACGGTCGGTAGTCTTCATTACGATTTGCTGCGAGGCCATCATCCTGGCGTGCTCTCGGTCAGCGCATGCCGTCGACAGGAATACTGCTGATTTCGACTCTTCCTCATTGCGTCAGATTCCTGAGCGTGGGGTCGATGTTGCAAGGCGTATCCGTTTTTGGGTGCACAGTGAAAGGTGCTAATATGTGGTCGGCAGGGTCCCTTCTCGAGCGGACCCTGTTGCTAATCGTGTGAATCATCAGCAATCCTTTGGTTCATTGAACGGGCGGTCCTCCACCGCCTTCCTTGGTCACAAGGACTGGTAGCCGGTCTGCGAACGCCACAGACCATCGCTTACCAGAATGATGCCACGCTGATTGTAACATAGTCACCTGATGGTATCGATCAGTGTCTGAGCAAAGACAAGTTCATCATGCAAAAAAGTGCTGCAGTGCCTCACAACAGTACGTACCGCAATGAAGAAGCCATCGGTAGGTAATCACAAGATAGCAAGGGGAACACAGCTACTGCACAGAAATGCTCCAGGATTTCTTCTTTGCCAGCTTGCAATCACTCACCACAGGATTTTCGCCCCACAGACTCTGCAACACCACAGGAAGTGGAACCCAGTCTTCCATTTTCCTGTGACTTGAACTTAACGTTCGTTCTTTCCTGCAGGATCCCCTGCGCAATCGTCAAAGATTGGCACCAAGATAACAGCGCTGTGGGAGCGCTGGCATGGACCCCTAACCTTGTGCTTTTTGCTTGGGACTTTGGTGAACATGATGACTAAGGTGTACATGGATGCACGATATGACGACATCTGTCGGTGCGCACATCGCCCTGGCAGCCAATTTTATGAAAATATGCTTGGCCACAAAGTGGAGGATTTTCTCATGATGCCAAAACCTTGGGACCCATCTGGAATCCAAATTTTCTCTTACACCATCGATCTCACAAACACTGCTCATTGCATGTCAATGTCTTTCCTCTAGAGTGATGCTCATTTGACTTTTCTTGTGGGTATCACAAACGAAGCATGCATGCATGCATGGCACAGGACTAAGAGGACAGAAAACAACATTTTTCAGGGCACAGGAATTGAAGTTGCCATGTTCTGTCTTGTTGGCTGAAGGCAGGCCAGCAGGTACACCCATAGGGCGGGTTGCAGGCAGGCAAATTCATTCATGTTAGTGGATTTGAGGATTAAGGTTGGATGAGGGCCGTGATGTGTTCTATTTGGTAGAGTGCATTTCGAGCAACGCATTCACAGAGCACGCTGCGCTACATCTTCTCGCCGACTTGCAAACATGGAGGTGTGGGACTGTTAGTGTTTGCCTGTCATTGTCTTACAGTTTCATGTGGTCCCTTATGTATCTGGAGCAGTCAGCTACTATTCAAACAGCTCATGTCTGGCTTCATGAAGGAGGATCTCTGACAAGAATCTGCCAACTTAAGAGTTTTAAAGTTTTTGGTGGAGCTTATATTCTGAAGCTTGGTTGCTGTGCTGGTGCAGTTGCCCCTCTCCCATTCAGGATTCCCCCACACATTCAGGTTCAGCGTGCCAGGCATGCTTCACATCATGCTGACAAATGCATGTTTTGTAAGCGGAGCACACTGGATTGGCACAATCGTGTTTTAAGAAACCCATGTTTTGGCTGGTCCGTCTGCACATGGCTGGTGTCTTTTTCCTGCCCTCCTGTCTTTTCTATCTATTGGCATGGCCAGCACCAGCTCTACAAGTCTAGTGGTGTCCTCTAGGGCTCGCACCACTCTGTCCCCGTCCTGCAGCGCTGTGGAATGTGGGCAATTGCCCATGGCCACGGGGGAAGGTTCACATCGCCAACGAGCAGCTGATGCCATGATGTCCAAGATGTTTCAAGATTGCCACGAACAACACTGTTCAAAAGAACATGACGAACAAACCCTTCCATCTTGCAGGCGACGACAGGCACAAAAACATCCAATGAGTGTCTGCTCAATGTCCCCAGGTCGTAGTCCCGCATAGCGCCCATTTCACACCGTCAAATGGACAGCACAAAAGCCAGCAAAACGCCTAACGCATCTGGGTAAGAAAGAAACGGGAAGGGCAGATGAATGATATTTTAAGCATGATTGACATGCAGTTCGTCTTTGCTGCGCCACACTGTTAAAACACTGTCAAATTTGTGTGAGTTTTCATGCGAATACGTTTCCACGCTCGCCAGAAATCACGACGGCACAGTGTTGACCAACCACGATCAGCAACGCCTCTGTCATGTTGTGTGCAGGGATCGCTGCAGTTTTGGTCGAGAATGTCAAGTGCCTCTGCAGAGCGGTCGCAGAAGCACAGATCTCGTTTGATGGTTTGCAATGAACAGCTGAGGTTCTGCAAACGAGGACATGCCACACTGGCCGCACGTTCAGACAACCAGCGTGTGGAATCGCAGGGGCTGCTCCTCCAGGTTGGCAGACTGCCATGTGCAGTCATGATTTGTTTATGAGAGGGTTTGGGTAAGCGTGGTAGGCATAGCGTGCCCATGCCATGCTACCTCCGGGCAATGCACCAATCCCTGCTTCAGAGACCAGAAAGGCAGGCACACTGCAATAGGCCAGCAGACGGCAGCAGTGCGGCGAGCAGGAAGGTGGCGTCCTGTGCGATCCACTTCCCCCATCACTCAAATACTGTGTTGAGGCGCCGAATAGTCAATTTCGGGAACCTTGTTGGCTGGATGTCACACCAATTCTTGCAGTCTGGATTCACGGAAAATTGCATGTTTGTAAATGTCGCATGTCCTGCTGTTCATCAGGGTCACCAAAAGCTGAGGACTGAGCATATTCGTGAAACTTGCGAAGCATACCAGGACTGGGCCAGCCACTGGGAGGAAGTTCAGCGCCAGGGCGTTGCAAGGGTGAGCGTCATGCCATGAAACAGGCAATGCAAGCCCTTTACCTGGACCTCTTTCTCTGCTCCCCGAGCTGTGGCCTATTTGTGTGCGCGTTGGGTGAGTCTAAAGTCGCCATTGTTGTTAAGATGCAGCAAATGTAGTGAATGGTAGTGGAAAATGGATGGTGGCAAATTGACCCACCCTTGCTGTCAGTCAATTGAGTTGAACCACGCCAGCCTGAAATCTGCCATCGTCATGAGCGCTTCCAGCCCGTGAATGTTCATGCTGTACCGTGTCTTGCCACAGCCTCTGGCAAGTCAAATCCCCGCCGGAGAGGCAGATGCTTCTCATGCACCAGCCAACAATTTCAGGGACACATATCCCAACGAACTTGAGAGTGCATTTGCAGGTCAAAACATTCAATGACCTCGTTCAAGCAGAGGCGGTGGCTTTGTCGGGCCATAGAGCAAAGTCTGTGCATTGGGGGTACCAAGTATCCCGGGAGCTGATGACGGGCCTCGAAATACCATTGGATTCAGCAGGTCAGGTGATAATAGTTCGTACGTGGTGGTCAAGATGGAGCACACTGGATTGATGTCGAGCCTAATGGGTGCTGCACTGGCTGCACTGCTGCCTGCATAAGCCGTATTGCAGTGGGCAGGAAGGGCATCTGCTGGTGTCAGAATGTAATGTGTTCCCAAAACCTTTTGACAGTGGCCGTTAGGAGTTGCAGTGCAGGACCGCTGGCGTTGGGCTGATGCCAGAGAATTCCAGTCGTGTCTGAAATGGATAGCTATGCAACGTCAGCCAAAGGCCCTGGCAGATTGTTTGGCAGATAATGTTGCCTGGACTGAAGTTAGAACTCAGGAATCTGGAGCACGGCTGTTGATGGGCTCAGTAGAATGGATGTTAGACTGTAGATAAGAACAGCTCATCCAAACAGCACCCTTGTCCCATGCCCATGTGCGTGACAACTACAACGAGGCAAAGCACCTTGTTGTCCATTTCATTGTGTTCGAGTTCCGAATCTGGGATCCAGCATGGCATACCACTGCACAGCCTGTCGGGACAATTCAAGGCTCCCGACACTGTCAGGACCAGCTAGGCACTCTGGCACCCTTGCATGCCACCCATGCAAACAGTGTAAACATACATCCTTCTGTTCATCCAAGTTTTTGTCCCAAGGACAAAGGGGAAGACTCCAATCCACCAGTCAGTGGAGGGAACAGCCGTATCAAAGAAGCATGTTTTCCAGCATTGTACACAGTGCATCAAAGGTCGTTACTGGCGGCAAAGACTAGTCAGATTTTCTTCTCGTAATGCTTGGTCAGGCGCAGAAACAGGGCAGCCAGAAAGAAGGCCTGCCTGCACTTCAAAAGCAAGTCCTCTGCACACCCGATCTTGTACAAGCCCACAACACCCAATTCGACTCACAGATCCCACGTTGCCACAGACCCTCAGAGGGGATTGAGGTCACCAAGCAAGTGCTGCTGGTCACCCGACCCCATCGTGTCGATTTGTAATTCGCTGATAGACAAGGTGGCAGAATCAGCTGGTCTTGGATCCATTTGCATGATGTCAGGCAGTCCCACCGACAGTCCTTTAGGTAGGTCAGTATCCAATGGAGGGCCTCCCACCCGGCCATCCATCTTTGCACCAGTCAAGGACATCGATCTCTTGCTCACTCCCCAACTTCCACATGCTTCTTCCCTCAGTGTCCTCAATCGAACAATGCACATCTCAGAGTGGCTTGCTGGCCGTTTAGTTCTGGCCATTGCCACGATGCGCTCATTGAATTTGTAGTGGTAGCGGGCGATCGGCAGGTCATTTGGAGCATGGATGAAAGGATCTTCCATGTCTTTAGCCAATTCATTCAATGCGAAGTAGCATATCATAGTCATGAATGTGATCGCCAGATTCAGTGGCAGCACGTGTATGTACGAGTTCACCGTGATGGAGAACATGATGCTGAACGCAACCAGGCCTCCGATGATGAACTGGACATAGGGGAATGGAAAGGGGGTCTCTGCCAACTTTCTGCACTGGGCATAACCCTCCATGCCTTGCGACAGCACTTGGAAGCAGCGAGTCAGCAGCGGTGGCTCGACGCGCAGACCGCCCTCCCTGCGACGATCCAGGATGAGGTCACAGATCCACTTGTACACAACCTGCACACGCTCTGATGGTCCAGGCACCCCAATGCCGTCCTGTGTCGGGTGACCTCGACTTGTGGCTCTTGCAGCAGGCCAACCCTTCCCCAGTGCCACCTTTTCCTTCTCTGTGACACCAGCGACAACCCCCAGTGGAAGCATTTTGTTCAGGCAGTTCATCTCCACTGGGTGCCATCTCAGATGAAACATGTCTGTTGGAAACCAACTGTTCCCAGCAAGAACAGCAAACCTCAACCTCTTCCACCATGGCTTGTGTTCACACCACTTTCGAACGGCTGCCCGTTTCATGCTGCGCTGCAGGGTGATGGTGGCGGGCGGCATTCCCTTGACATGGTCGTGCTCACACAAGTTGTCCAGGTCCCAATCCAGCCTCAACGACTGCAGGGCCACAGCATGCAAGAGGCTGATAAAGTGTAGGAACGACTCTCCAAACACCCTGCAGCACGGACCAATGCACGATGTTCAGACATGCCTTACCGATGAGCTGCTAACTGGAATGCAAAACAGTACAGCTGTTTGGGCACCTGAGGATCACAACCGGTTGGCAGGGTCCCCCCTTGTAAACAATGTGGACATACTGAGTGCTGCTTCTGGTTTGAAATGTTTGGTACTTCCATGCAGTCAAAATGACACCTGGCTACTCCCTGGCAGCTGTTCTTCAGGCATTCAGCGATGTCCCACAAGTGGATCGACGAAAGGAGACAGCACATCGACTCCAGGGCAGTGAGTAGCACATCCAAATGCCTTGATGTTGCCAAAGTGTACAACCGTTCTGCAACAAATTCACTCACTGCGCACCTGGCTCTCTGGTAGCTGATCTTGCCACTGCCACGGGGTAGTGTTTCTCTGTCGAATATCAATACCTGACGAAGGCCAGCAGCCCCCATCAGTGCCTGGACGAGATCTGCAACCTCTTTGAGACAGTTGTGGCGATTCTTCAAATTGCACAACCTGATTAGTGGCACAGTATCAAGCTGGCCATTGCATACTCGAGCACACGTTACAGAGTGCTTATAAACTGTGCTCACTTGGTGTGCAGCACGGCTTCCAACAAAAGAATATTGCGAACATTCTGGTGCGCAGAATTTGACCCTGACACTTTGCCCAATCCGAATCTGTGCAGCCACTGACTTAAATGGCCCTGTCCATGAACGCCTGCTGAAGACATGGCGCCCCAGCTCAGCTACGTAGTCCGCTACATGGTGGCATTGCCATAGTCAAGGAGACAGTGTGGCCATCAGCAGACTCTGGTGATATTTTAGGAAGAGGCAGGACAATTCACAACCCATGCCTAAGACATGCACTTGTGGGGTGTTGGAAGCATGAGTCAAAGTTAATCTCAAACATAAATTTGAGAGGTTACCTGTGCAAAGTGCTGTGGTTGCTAGAGTTCCACTCTGTAAGGACATGAGGATGGCCCTTGGATGAAACTGCTGAGGCACAGTATGTAGTGCAAGGACAAAACAAGGAACAAACTGCTGCAGCAGGCACACATATTTTCCAAAGCTATTGCACGTGCCACTGCCACAATAGTGTGCTGCATCCAAGGGCACCAAGCACCTGGAATGAAGTCCCTCAACAGAAATGTCTCTGTCATACACACCATGATTGCAACGTCCGTCAGCTTCGAAGTCATCAGCTGAAGTTGTGTCCTCCCCTCCCAAAAGCGTACATATGCTAGGTTATTCCTGACAGAAAGCGGTTTGTACACTTGTGAGCCATTTCAACAGGATTCCTGGCCAAGGCGAGTTTGCCGTGCTGTTCCTGAGTGCTGCAGTTGCAACACAAGGAAAAGACAATTCGAGACATACTGCTATAGAATCAATACCATGCTTTGCAAACGTGCCGTGCTGAAGAGGTGGTTCCCTGAGCGGTCCGCATCCACCTTGGTGGACAACAGGAGGTAACACAAGGCCAAACGCCTTCTTTTCGTTTCGATCACGACCACACGCAAACAGAAGGCAAGCCGCTCAATTTTGGTCGCCAAAGGCAACAGGAGATGCCAGCGACAAACTTCTCCTTAGGCCTTGATGGCAATGTTTGATGAGCCTCTGATAACGGCAGTGACGACCGCACAAGGCTGCCTTCACAGTATCCTAAGGGCGGCGCTTTGTGGCTAGCTATCACCATTCTTGATGGAGCGGGTGCTGAACAGCGCACTTGAGGCTGCTGATGCAGCGTTGTTGGCGTGTTCCATGCCCTCTCTCAGCAACCTGTGATTGCCGCAGCATCACAGCGCAAGGGAGGCCAGGGAAACGCCGCCATCACATTCAAAAGATACGCCCGGGACGGCCGCACGCAAACTCTTTTCCGCACCTGAAGACGAGCGCGAAGGTGACCACGAACGCGAAAATCTCGAACGGTATTGGCTGAGCGGAGTACCATTTCCGGACGTCATCATGGTCGAAGCCGAACCAGACTGCGCACGATGCAGCAGTGCCCAGCAGTGCCAGGAACAGCGCCCGAGGAAACGCCGAGCCGTACAGCTGGCTGCAGGTGTCGAGGTCAAAGAAGGTCTTCGAATAGAATATCATGTCTGCGGCAGCCACGGCTCTGCGCGGGCGCAGGCACCATGTGCCCCATGTCAATAGGCAAGGCACGGACCCCTGCACCGCCATGTCATGACCACACTCACGCGAGGGCACTCGTAATCCCAAGAAAACGTTGCCTTCCAAGGAAACGACAAGGCAATGGCCAGGTGAGGGCATGTCAGACATGGGCCCAAACAACACTCAACTCAAGAATCGTGAGGCGGGACATGCGAATCTCACAGACAGCCCATGGCTATCTCCTTGTCTTGATATGCCTTGAAGCAAGCATACTTGATTGGCTTGTAATTGGCAATTGGCTGCAATGTAATGTCGGCGCCTCCAACAGAACACCAAGGAAGGCTGCTACGTTGTTGAATTTGCTGTTAGCCATGTGGCCACCACACTCAATGAGTGGCGCACGGCGATTGAAAGGTGGACGCAACACCGAAAACCAGTCAGAAAGTGGTCATGGTCCACTGAGGAGTGCGGAGAAAGAACGCTTTTCATACACAAATAGAGTATCCAGTTTGGCCACTTGAAAACTGGAGACCTCTTAGCGTGCTAAACACGCTAATAGTCGAAAAACACTTGTGTGCAGCGCAAAAAGGTAAATATTGCTTGCAGGCTCATGAGCTTGTAGAAATAGCATATACATAGAAGTGCAATCCAATATTTTTCTTATTCAAATTAACTTCGTTGAATGGCCATTACGTGTGACTGCCAATTATGGCTGGTAAGTCGCGGCGACGTGTATATTACTGGTTAAAAGACGTGTCCAACCCAAATACCCGAACAAAGACACCCCAAGGGGACGAAGCACCCCACAAAATTCCAGCCAGGAATGCACAAATGAGCTGACAATGACGCAATCCATAGATAGGGCCAGAATCACTGATGTTGCTGGCTGCGGCGTGACAGCTTCCGCGTTCTGATCTCGTGGAGCTCGCTCACGCTTTGCACACTCAGAATTCCACAGGAAAGACAGGCAGCTTTTCAAATTAGCAGCTTCCCTTGCCAGGCCTGCCAGCTGGAGAGTGTCCCCACGCATCATCGAGAGAATCAAACGCTGGATCAGCTCAGATGATTTTCTGATGAACACAGCACACCGTATTGAGCATGCTGGTCCAAAAGGAATTACGTTTATGCACACTACAGTTAAAAAGGCGCTGCCAACCGCCCACCAGAGTTTCAGTAAGCGGTTAATATGCACAAAACACCCAGCCGCAATTTATATTGGCTTTCTGGACTTTCGATGCTCCCAAATGACTCTAGAATATCGTCTGAGTATATGTTCACTTCTAGTTTCTTGATTGTACTGCGCAGGTGGAGCTGACTACAACCCCACTAATGGTCAAGGGATTTCTCAGAGAATTCCTGCCAGCTTTTGCGTAGCTGTTTCTTGGACAGCGAATGTCTGATCTGTGTGTCAGAGCCCGGATTGACTGTGAACGGTGCTCGCGGGCACTCAATACAAGCACGTTTTGGAGGGGGAGTTTCAACGTCCTGTTTTTCGCCAATGTGTTCACTTCTTTCCCTAACTAGGTTCATGCCACAGTTAGCAAAATTCCGTCAATTGGGATGAGCGGCTGTAAAGGGACTCAAATGATCTGTAACAGAACATTGTAACGTCTTTGACTATGTCAACTCTGGCAAGTCAGTGACTTGCTTATCACAGTAGTGCTCGGCTCACAGAACTCACTGCTGCCTTTTTTCCGATGTGCTAACATTCGCCGACCACGCGACACTTACCGGCCTGCCATATTGGGGACCAAGATTTTTGTTGAAAGCTCAATCGCGTCAACAATCCGTACATTTCCAGAAACGGTGACAGAGACGCAGCCCAACAACAACTCCTCCCTCGCGTAAAACATTAGCTCACTCAAGTGTTTGAGGAGGGTCCTTGGGGCCGCGAAGACCTCCCGGTTAGCTGTGCTTTGCGTCATCAGGGCCCCGAAGGTTATCCCAATTGGTCACACGTTGTGCCATTATTTACGCATGCAGCAGGTCACAGCTTCGAAGAAGCTTTCCCACGCACACGGCACCTGACCTCAGCACATTCCCAAGGCTGATAACACAGCGAATCGACCTGGACGGCTTGTGGTCATTGGTCAGCTGGTCAGCTAGTTGATGAAACCAACAATTTATTGCAGTCAATTAACTCACATGGACTTGTTCAGATGTCCCTGGACTCGGGCTGGGTGGTGCGACCAGCTGATGCGCAACCTCCCTATTTGCATCTGCCCTCACATCACTCTATTCCCTGAATATTCTCTAGAATATTCCCCGCTCAATAAAATTATACCTTCCGTCACTGCTTTCAATGGGATCCGCCCCCTTTTATCATGTAAAGGTTCCAGCGTCAAAACAATTTCAAGTACTTTCCTTTTCAACTTCGCCCAGCTCATAACATGATCGTAACTTCACCATAAATCCAAGATACCCTTGAATTCGCCCCAAAAGTGCAGCAGATCAGCTGCAAATGTATTATGATCATCTGGTTCATTCACTTGAGCCGCATTTGTCATGCTGAATCGAACAACTTACAAACCGATCACGAATATGTTCAGTTGGATCACAGTTCATATTGCTAAGTCCAGCGCACTGTTACTAAAACTCTCAATCAACTGATCTTTTCAGCACGTTATTTTTGGTTATTCGCCATCACCGCGCTCAGATCTCATCCGTCTCGGCCCTGAGCACAACCGCCCATTCGTTGTCCATCGAAATTGCGGCTTCGGCGCAGCCTCCGCCACCGACGCTCACGCAGTCTTCCTCGTCATCCTCCCTAGCCCCCGCTGCCTCCGTTGTGCTCGCTGCATCCGACCGATCTGCCATCGCGCCGCGGCAACAACTCCATCGGCAAACTCGCTGACGTCCCGTTGTTGTTCTCGAGCAGGTCCAACGGCATGCAGTCCTGGTCCTGGTCCATGCCTCCCCCTCGAACCGGCCGCGACGTGAGGAGCTGCCCTGGAGACAGAGTTCTGCCCGTTTGCGCGCTCCCATAGCGGGTCAGGCGTCTCGCTGCGCGTCGCACACACTCGTAGCGTGTGGTCGGGCCCCAAGGCGCCCTCTCGGAGTATTCCGTGCGACATTGCGACCTGCCAGTTCGGTGACACACGTGGCGCACTGCCAAGGTAGCGCATAGTGTACAGCGTGTGTCAACATGCCTGCCAGAAGATTTTGCTTGCAGATGGGATGTGTCACGACCCGCCAGTACGTCATACTGGTCTTTCAAATGTCCAAGACGTACACCAAATTCCCCTAAAAGCTATTCCTAAATGAGCAGCACTGGGGAGCACACCCGTAGCCCATGGCAGCGATGTTTAAAGCACGTCAGCCATTCATAAATGACGATTGTCATTCCACGCATAAAGTAGAGCATGCTATATCTCATGTTTAACGAGCGCAGAAAGTTCCTTTTCGAGCTGTCCCGTATTCCAATGCTATAAACAGCCATTCCATGTGCTGGCCAATTTCGTGGAAAATAGGGGCATTCTGCCAGCCTTCTTCCCCCTTTTCATCTGTTTTCTATGACTGATGTTCCTGCCCTGTAGTATATTTACCCTCAACTAGCTCTGCAGGCACATATTAGGCTGCACTTCCCCTAGAAAACCATTACTTCCAGTTTTCCCTTTCGTGCCTAATCCTGCAACCGCAGTTTCGAATATTTATGCGGCATTTTCCTTTAATTTTCATATTTTCCATGCTGTGCTCAGTCAGCTTTTTCTACAATCGTATTGGGACCTGGTAGTACATGGTCCTGGTGGTCACAGCAGGCCGTGTCGCAGAAATGCAGGCCAGGAATGCATGACCTCTGCCCATGAGCCATGGCAGGCATCCAATACTGGGTTGACGACTTTGGCGGCTCGCACCAAGGCTTACTACGGCCATTAGATCATACCATTTTCAGCTGTGCTGCACTGCAGCCATACTGGCTGCTTTCTGACAAATTTTGGCAGCGTTTCCCCAAGACCTTTGGGCATCCATCACAACGCCTATACTGTATACTCGATATGCTGTCGCAGAACCTCCTTTGCATAAATTTTTTGATGCGAGCTGGCTCTCCGACTATTCATGTTCCCAGTCTATCTTTTTCCTTCCTCAACTCAGCCCTTTACTCTTTAAGGCCATAAATGGGCTCGTCGTACATGTGAATTACCAATCAACGACGCACAAATTTGTATACGTGTCTTTTCCGCTTTTTGGTCGTGCTTTGGCGAGCTTTTTTCCTTCCTTTCTGACTGGTCTGTCTGTGGTGGCCCAGTCAGCTGCCATATGTCAGTCTTGAGCCCCTTTCTTGAGCTGACATAGCCCAGCGACTAACGGCAAGTTTAACAACTTTCAAAAAGCCAAAGCACTGGCAAAAGGCTCCCCAAGTTTTTAGGACCGTCATCACCTTGGGTGCAGATTCCTAAAATGGATTGGATTAGATGTTGGGGGCCATTCTAGTGGATATCAGCACTCGCTGTGCGTTGGCCAGGACATCTGTATGCAGGTGTAGTGCTTGCCCTGGGTGCCTCATGAATGGGCTTACTGCTGTGGGGTTGCCTACCAGCGCCCTTTCAATAGCGCGCGGCCCGCAATAGCGCGCCGGCTTTTGGCTTGGCATCCATGTTTGCACCCCACTGTGCTAGTACTTTGTGTTTTATCCCTGGATTGCGGTGCAACAGTACCAGAAGAAAATGTTAGTCAGGACCTGGTCCAGCAATTGCGGTGTTGGAAGTCGAGGGCCGCGTACGCAACGTGCCTCCCACCCGTTCGGTTCGTTGCGACCCACTCGCGCGGGTGGTTTGGCCCGCATCGCCAGCCCACTTTGGCGGCGCCCCGGAGCCAATGCCGTCCGTGGTTCCCAACGTGGGGGGGTCGTTGACGGGCATCTTGTGCCTGGTGGTCACCGTGTGGGTGGTGCGCATCTGGCGGAAGAGGAAGGCCGCCACCGTCGCAACGGAGGACGGCGCCGAGAGGCAGAAGTTCGGGAAGCTTTCCGCGAGCACGTTGGTGATGCTGGTGAGCTGTTCCGGTGTGGTCCTGCCAAGCGCCCATTGGTCGGGCCATTATAATGTTGGGACGCTTGTGGAACGTACTGACTCGCAGGCGCGGGCGCGACTGCGGCCTGGTTCAAGAGGATGGGTGATCATTGCTCGCCTTGTGGGTCGGTCGTGGCGTTGTGTCTAGCGTGTTTGAGGCTGCGAAGGTTCATCCAGCGACCTGGTGGGAGTATGGCTGCCAACGGGAATGTCGTGGGCGGCCAGTGACTGCGCCTGCCGACCTGTGCTTTCCACAGATAGAGGACGACCCCGTTCCACATCTTGTGGTGGACGTTAGGGGACCAGAAGAGAGAACTGCGCTCCCTGAGGTGCTGGGAAGAGCGTCTGGCGGCCTCCTGCGGGCGCAGGGTGAGGATAATGGCGATCGGCGTGAGGAGCAGCAAGGCGGGCCGCACTGCTTTTGAATACTGCTTCGCTTGCCGACAGCGTGCCAGCAAAGTCATCCTCAAGTCCTGGAAAGGCACCAGGAATTTCGCGCGGGAAGTATCGTGAGCTTCGAAACGCGAACGCCCGTTGTGTGCTGAATGGCCGTTTGGTTTCTAATGTTGCTTTGTGTGTGGCCTCTTCACGTGGGCGTTGCTTGGCTACCCCAGTGTGCGAGCTCCGCGGTCTGTTTCAAAGGAGGAGCTCGAGCGATCTGACCCAAAAGAACTTCACAGAAGTTCTGCCTGGGAAGAAAGCGCCGCGGCGGGACGACCTTGTGGTGTTTGTCTGCGAGACGGGAGAGGATAGCGTGAAGGCGGTGGAGGAAATGGAAGCCATGGGCTATAGCTGGTGAGGTTAAATCTGACCACAAGCTTTTGTAGGGACACTAGAGCTGTGGGTTGCGCTAAATTGTGTGCTGCAGGTGTTTGTTTGTTTGTTTGTTCCTTACATGGATGCATCGACATGAAGTCACGGCATCGATCAATGTAGCGTACCATCCAGTGTACGAAGGGCACGTCCAGGCCCACCTCTAGAACCAAAAACACGCCGTGCTGCAGGTGTTGTTTCAGACGATGTGTCTTGCCGCCATGGTAGCCAATCTCAGCAACTCGTTGTGGGAGCGATTCCTACTTGGCTGTGGGGCCCACAAAGCATCTATGCAGTGTGGTTCAGCAGTATTTCAGCATGCTCCAGATGCCACCGCCGTGGCCACTATGAATTTTCCATGTTCACAGTCCAGGTTGATCCACTGGGGTGCTATGAACAGACAGTGAGGCACACAGTGGGCATGCACTCACGACACCCATCATTGAATGGCACTCAACTCAAGTTTCCAAACTAGTGTGCATACTTGGAAATGGGACGACGGCACAGATTTGCTGATCTCGCTGTTGACCTGTTTTGCGCACAGTTGCACCAACCCTGTTGCTTGACATCTCAGCACGACAACAGGTCCTAGCAAGCTCCAATCCCACCTTTACTATTGAATCCAAATTTGCTTGTGCCGTTCAGTGCTGTCTATCTTGATGGTGGTTTGGCATCCCTAAGACGACAGACCATACAGCCTGCCCGCCTGAAGTACATCAGCAGACATGCGGTGGCAGTCCTGTTGAATTTTGTTGAGACACCTCCACCCCTTGATGCTCAGTTCATTGACGTCCGGAGGGCAGACGAGCATACAATATTTGGGACCATCGAAGGCAGCAAGTTTCTCAATGGTAATGCTGACAACGAATTCCCTGCTGGTTCTGAATAGGTTGAATTGCCAAACTTTTCTTGCATCTTATTGCATTTTGTGCAATTTTTTTGTGCAACTTGGGGCAGGCGATTCGAAATACCAATTTAAGGAGCAAATCATCACATGGTGGTGCAGGATAGTGTGTTCCTTGGAAGTGAAGCTTGTTGTGTTGTGCACTAGGTTACAACAAGTCTGTAAAGTTGCCCAGCTGCAAATGGGCAATTAGGAATCCTTGAAATGTGCTCTATGTTGTCTGAGATATTTTGGAACATGCCTGTTTGCACAACAACACAATCACGGTAACATGACAACCAAGGCAACCATCTGGCACCAAGTGCTGTAGCTCCCACAGCCACCACCATGAGCACCAGCCGCTTCACCCTGTTGTTGGCTTCCACTATCCATCTTTGGTGCACAGGCAATGTAACGATGTTCTGTCCTTTGGAAAGCTTGTGCTACTGCGATGAGTGCTTGAGCTGTCTTTTGTGCAGTGAACGAGCTTCCGAAGGCCCTCAGGCTTGATTTCAATGAGTTCAAGAGCAAGTATGGCTTTCCCAAGCCCAAACGAGATGACGTGATTGTCCTAAACTGCAGGACAAACAGGCGGGCAAAGTGGGGTGCTGCCTTGTGTGGCGAAGCTGGCTTGCAGAGGTAAGAATGTGCTGGCTTGTACAGCTGTGCTCAATCACAAAAGTGCTGAACACTGCCCCCTGCTTAACAGGGCAGGTTTACAGTTGTTGCTTCCAGCTAATGCTGGGTAGTTTGGCTATTCCAAGTAGCAGGGCAAGTAATGTGGATGTTCTCATGCCGGTTCTTGCCAAGTGCCAGTCAGTCTCTGGAGAGGCTTGCTGCCCTTGCACTGTTGAATGCATAGCTGGCTCACCTTGTTACATGCTCACCCTTTGCATGGAGTGTTCACTTCAAGCATGTGCCATGTGCCAAGATCCCAGTTGTATGGCATGCTAGGTGTCAGGGTTGTAAGTGACAGCATCGGAGGTAGAAAATAGTGTTGCAAATGGAAGATGGCCAGCATATATTTGTTTGTTGGAATACCTAAATAGTCACCAGTATCTGCCTGGTTATAAACGCATGTCATTGTCAGCTTTATCAAAGAGCAGAAACAACAGGATCCAAGGCCAAGTTTTGTGTTCTGTACTGAGCGCAGGCTGTGGGCTTCCTTGTGTTCTTATCAGTGGTAGCTGCAGCACTTCCTAAGGGTGGGTAATGGGTGAACTTTGCAGTGTATCCCATGCTTTGTTTGTCTTGTTGTTATCAGCAGGGGCTCACTGTATTTTGGACTTTAGGCTACCAAGCTCAAACTGTCTCAGATGTGCAAAGATGGTGCAGTTTTCTCGACATTCTTCTGGCATAGAACTGAGATGCTGTGTCTGTTTGTAACAGGGCATATGTGCATCGGCAGGGTGTCCATGGTTGGCATTTCCATCCTGGTGTGAAGATGTACGATTCATACTATCAAGGGGACGAGATTCCTAAACCCAGACCATTCCAAATTGAGCGACCGGATGTTGATGCTGCCTGGCGCGAACTTGAGGACCTTGGCTTTGGGAGGCGGCCGACATTGCCAGTGCCGTCCTTCACCAGCACAGCCACCAGTTCCCCATTTGCTGGCCCTGACGTCGACCATGGACATCGTGTTGCAGCTGCCGCCCAAGCTTAGAACCCTTGCAGTGGTCTATTCTTTGAGGTTAGTGTAAACCTATGTATACTGCAGTCAGGAAGGAGCGAGCCTGTTGAATGTTTGGAGGAATGGGATTGGACGCAGTTTGTTGCGAGGGTATGCACGAGAAGACTAAAAAGCCATTGGCATTGTGTCAAGCGCAGGAAACGGGGACTTGGGAAGTAGATATTTTTTGCCGCTATTCTCGTTCATTGCTTTGGTGGGTGAGAGCAACGGGAGGCGATATCTTTTGGGATGACGCACTGACACGGTGTGGAGTTTCTTGAATGTGGCTCCAGTGCAATTACAGCTCTGAACGTTACTTGTTAAATCTCAATTCCTTTGTATGGAATCTGTGTTTTGTTGGGTAGCTGCTGTTGCAGTTCAAGCCCCAGTTGTTTTGCAGGCACACTGTATGCAGGTATCGCAGGGATTAGCGCTGGAGTTGTGGTACGGATCTAGTATTACTATCTTTGATATTGGACACGAGAGATTGTTTCACGAGTACGTTGTGTTCTTTCAGCATTTAGAGCCATTTGTGTGAGAGATACGTGCAGAAAATTTGTAATTTCACTGCGTGTCCGGATTTGTGATGCCCCCGTGGTCAGCGTAATGGCCGCATTCCACCTGCTTGCCGGGAACCCCGCAAGTTGTTGTGCCTTGGCGAATGCACACCTAACCGCGAGCGGGACCACATGGCGACCCAGGGAATGAAGTACTGAAAAATGGAAGCTTGTCATTGGCAAGAATCTGCTGGTCTCCTGGTATGCTCGTTGCCTGGTGCTTTGGTCATCGCACACAGCTGACAAACCTATCGGCTTAGTGGGACGGATCACCAACTGTGCCTGCTCGTGTAAGGAACACATGGAATTGGCAGTTTGCCTTCAATGTCGAAATAGCAATCGGTTTGGTGAGCGGGGAGTGCACATGCCTGATATGAGCCAAAAGGTGTTCGCGCACCGGGGACAGACTTTTGGAAGGAGTTCAGGAGAGCACACCCCTCTTTGGCCTATGGGCTTTGCTTTTAGAGCATTTTGTTAGGTACCGTAGTAGTGTCGTCACGAAGGAGACAGGATAATCCAAAACCAATCTGGAGCGCCTCATTTAGGGTAACGTGCTGGTTTGTGCGTGGAGAACGCCAAAGAAAGACATTGTAGGACACGCAGATTGCAAGAATGGGCGACTGCCAGGAATTGCGCCAAAAATTGACATCAGAACCGCACGGCAAAACTGCACAACTTTGGAAGCTGCTTCCGGCTTGCCACTCTCCTGCACCGTGGTTAGCTATGGTCTCACATCGTGCAATATCCATTGCCAAAAAGAATTCTTGAAAACGATAGTCTCTCAATGGACATCGCCAATGTGCTTCCAAATTTGTGATACTGACGTTGCTGCATGCGAAGGCCATGCGTTGCCATCAATTAGACTTGTCTTGAGCAAGGCGTCCGCTGCAATTGCCCGTCTGGTTCAGCTTTGCACCCATGGAATATTCCAGCGTTGTGATCTAGCTATGTTACTGTTGGAGTAGTGTCTTGGCAGTGTCCACTCTTCAATCTGCTGCAGTAGCCCATTCGCCAGATTGAGTCGTTTTGAGGATTGTGGGCGCTCGGGCTTCCACTGGAAATTAACCACAACATGCGCTACAAGACGATGCTTTGGCTCCGCCTCATAGAAGAGGTTCTACTGTGCTGTCCACAAATACTTGTATGGACATCATACACACAATCTCACAAACAGCCTCAGCTGGATGCAGCGCTTTGAAGCATTGCCACCACATTCCGTGCAACAGCTGCCGTTTTTCGTGGAGCCAGCCCTCAAGATCAATGCGTCCTTAAAGAATTGGTATCCCCCCGAATGGCCAAGGGATGCTCTCCAACATTGGATTCCCCCAGTGCATTCCAGCCAGTGTGTGTGCACACATCCTTCCGACCTTTTCGTACATACCAAAACCCATCACATGTTCATTGAGTCCGAGCAATAACACTGCAATACCCATGGTTCCAAGCAGCTGCACTCTTTGCTCCAACAGCCCTGGAATACATCATGTTATTTTGTGCGAAAAACCATTCCAACCAGCTTCTGCGACATGTGAGCACTGGTTATGGCTCGCATGGGCTGGCCTTCCCCCCTGCGTTCTTTTTAATGGCAACAGCTTCAACCACGCCTCTGGCAACCAGCACAAACTGCTGGTGGTCCAAAAATGCCGGATCCCTTTTAGCACTCACTGCTGCCAGCCAGGGGCCAGACTTGTGCACTGAATGCGTACAGCTGCATATCACTGCGCCTCTGCCTTGCGGACAAGTCAACTCCCTTCTTGCTTGTCCAATCTAAGACTGGCCACTGGGAAGTGCATCAGCCTCGGCCTCGAAATAATCTGCCCTGTAGTGACACACCTCAAACATCGTCAGGGCCACTTGCAGACTCGCAACTGATTAAAATAAATTCTGACGCACCAATTTCATACATGAACATCGGCTGACACAAATTCAATATGCATGGGGTCGACACAATGTGCTTCGTTTGGCAGGCAACGAGGCGAAGATGATCTGACAGAGAGAAGACTTCCAGCATAATACACACTGAGAGCAGCACTCTCCTGCAACACTAGCCCAGGCTGGCTAAATGCACAAACACAAAAACCTTGCACATCAGGCATGGTGGCTTACCTTATCTTCCTGCTAAGCTGGTACAGCCCAGTTACGGCCATGAACATATTTACCGACAGAAGGTTGTAGTTCACAGGGATGATCTGTGTGCTGTAGCGTGACCAAATTACGCCTGTAGCTGCAATGGCTGTGGAACACAGACAAAACAGACATTCATATCCTCTCTTGATCACATTCATCACGTGACAAGCAAAGCCCTTGTACGATGCCAGACAATGTTGGGCGTTGATCCCAAACACGTTTGTTTTATGGATCCCAAGTTGTTTGCTCGCATTCGTTTTCTGGCTAACCCTGAGTATTTAGTACAGCGCTGCAAAACGAAACAACAAGATCAAAGATGCATTGGTTACATGATCACCCCTCTCCAATGATGTGTTTGTGCGCCTTTGAGTGAGCATCCTCACTGGCACCAGCAGATACCAGCCACCATTCCAGCACATGGCCGACCTGCCAAGCGTGGGTGGGCCCCTCGCCAGTCAGGCTATGAACAATTCAACTAAATCTGGGTGCGCTGTGATGGACGCTGGTCACCGGCGGCCACACACACGACCTCAAAAGATGCTTTGTCGCCTCGCAATGCAATAACTGAAGGGCGGGCTCACAATCGAAATTATGCTAATGGAGCAAGCAAGCACCACAGGCATCCATTAAGGGGATGCCGACTACGTGCGGCAGGGTATTTGAGATTCACAACGTTGTTTTGGCGACAGGTGCATCGCTCCACGCCTTCACGGTCGAATGAGTATGGACGCCATGAACGTCCGCGAAATAGCACAGCTGGACAGCACGATTCTGACAGCCTTGCGACTGGGCCTGAGCGCTAGGCACGACACAGAGCGCTGGCACACCAGAGCTTAAGCAAGAACAAGGCACTGCGGCGTTCCTCCGCTTACCAGTCTGCTGGGGGTATGACACCTGCTCCGGGGGTCTCTGGAGGTCGGCGATGTTGGCGATGCTGATTCCCCACTTGAATGTGGGTGCCCAGAAATGGACTGCACGTACAAACAGCGTCCGCCAGTGATGACAGAACAGCGTCAAGGGGGAACTCCAGGCTCTCGACCCAGGACAAAAGCCTGGATCACCGCCATTTCACTGGACCCCCAACGATCGACGGCCCCTCGCTGCAGCCGGGAGATGCGCACTTGTCTTTGGTCCCGCCGGGTGGTTCAAGAAGGCTTGGAAGCGCGACGCCATGGCGTTGACAAAACGCCGCCCGGGGGCGCAGCGCTGCAAACACTGGGAGGCTGCCTTGCCTTGGGCGAAGGGCAAGGGGCGTCCTTTCGGTGCTGGCCCCCAAATTGAACCGGGATGCCCGAATAGCGAACGGCATCTGGGAGGAAATAGTATTACTGCCTGCACCAAATCGGTGACTGCTTGCACCAAATCACGTGAACACTATGTCCTAACCTCAGTTTTTGGGTGAGGGTGAGTTTTAGGGTGAGTTTTAGAGTTAGAGTTAGGTTTAGGGCAGAATTAGTTTTAGGGTTTAGGGTTTAGGATAGGTAAGTCCTGGAGGGAGTTGGTGCAAGCAGTCACCGATGTAGTGCAGAAAGTCACCGATTTGGTGCAGCCAGTAATTGTATGCCATCCGGGAGGTTCGTAACGGCCGGACGTGTGTCATGTGCCTCCCATAGGGCTTGTCGCTCCGTCCTTTGGGGAGGACGCCGGTGACGTAATGAGCATTTGTTCCTTGGGGACGTCCTCCCCGCTCGGGGCAACGTGCCTCCGGTTGAGTGCAAGGGGGGCCGCGCCACAGAATGGCGTTCGGCGGAGCGCGTCGGCAGTTGGCCTTGGCTGTGGTGTCAAAGCGGTTGCTGTGGGGCGGCACGGTGGCCGAGCGCGTGGCAATGGGGACATCTGCTGGCGTTGCTTGGGGTTCAGCGTTGTGCACACGTGGAGCTGCCAGCATCCTGGACGCGGATGGCCACTCGGCAGCACACGGCCGCCTGATTGTGAGTTCGAGGTACCGGCAGCTCGCTGTGTGCGGCGGGTTGGGAGTTTCATGTCGTCCTGGGGCGAGGTGCTTGTTTGCGGCGTCCCGGCACTCGATGTCAAGATCGGATGCTCTGTGGTGCAGCCAAGTGGGGGATGTTCACCAGAATGGTCCCGAGATGTCACAAGCCTTTCCAGGTGGGTGGTGTAAGACCTCAAAATTTTGTTTCTGCTTTTGGACACGATTTTTGACTGCAGTTCATGATGTTGCAGTTGTGCCTCATGGCCCATGCGATTTTCTGTACACGATTTTCCAACCCGAACTCCTTCCCTTTCACCCTTTTCCATTTATCTTTAGTACTGGCCTGCAGCTGTTCATTGGCATGCAGGGATGTGCTACAAACACAAATCCTGTCCACTAGATTCTTGCTGGCACTCATTTTTCACTGACAGATGTTGCAAGGGAGCAACCAATCCATCGCTCCTCACAAGCAGAAATTGCGATCGTTTTGCTGCCTGCGGCACTGTTAGAATTGTTGGGAAGCACAACATCAGATCGTTGTTCTAATTTGTAATTTCGTTCTCTTGGTGCTGATCTGATTGAGGATGTCTTCAAACTATTGAAAAACGTTCCAACAGCGCAAATCACTGCTCCTCACCTTCTGGGCGGCATCAGGACCTGCTTGAGTGCCTTTAATTTAGGCTACCAGTGATGGGAACTTTTGTGCTGCCTGCCAAGGTGTACAAAGCTGTTCTCAAGCAAAAGCCAGCCCAATGCTGAGAGTGCAAAAGCCAAAATTGGCCCACTCTCACACCTTCATGGTGCAAATGGAGTCGATGGAGATGGCAATATTGCAATGCAGCAACAGGAGTCTGCAAGGGGCAAAGTTGTGTTGTACAAAGGGCGTTGGATGGTGCCCTTTTACATCCTTGTGCGATTGAAGGTGTTCCAATTGCTTGGCTTTGGATCACTGGTGGTACCCTTGAACACCTGGTTAGTTGAGGTAAGCTCGATTCTGCTCGAGGGGCCAATGCAGTCAAGTTGATCTTCCTGTGACACCCCATGATCTGAGCAGATGCAAGGTTGCCAGCCAGTTCTTGCCATAACTCGACATAACCATTTGGAACAAAAACGCCAATGCCCTTTGCATCCTGAACCACGAGTGAACATAGCATTGCTCAGGCGTCAGTTTCATATCATGAGCATGTGGCTGCCCTGCTGGTTGAAATTGTATTTTTTGTCAGGTAGCACGGAAGATTGCGACACAAGGCCACAAGGAATGAGTCTCTGCCTTGCATGTCTTATCCCAAAAGTTGTTGGTTGGCAGACAGGCAAAGAAGGCAACAACATGTCCTGATTGCAGCCACTTTGTGTTGATACATGATGTGGGAACAGGTGACGAATGTTGGGTGGTGAGGAGGAGTTGCACAGTGAACAATAGGATGGCGAACAGGGGACCTTCAGTTGGTGTTTGGTTTCAAGCACACAGGTGGTATTTCAAAAGAAAAAAGGCTGTACGCACAGATTATTTGCTTTACTATGATGAGTTGCTTTCCATTGACAATGATGCCTCTTTGCACTGCATGAGCACAGTATGCTGGACTGTCATCAATTGAGTTTGGTGTGCTTGTGACTTGCTTGCAGGGGAGTCTTTCTCCAACAATGTGGTTGCTCACCATTTCCATTGTGTTTGGTTCTGGCGCGGCATCTACGGCCTTGTGGTTCTATTCACGCAGGTATCTAGGAGAACTGGCTCTGCTCAACAAAAGCACCATCCAGTTGAGTGTCATGGACTTTTGGGGAAACAGAGAGGTGGGCGATGATGAGCCTGCTGCATGCATCCATACACACAAGAACAACAACAAATTCCGTGGCACACCTTTTTGTTGCACTATGGGATATTCTTTTAGTGTCATGCACTGTGCATGTGTGTAACATAAATGGGCCATCGAGTCTGCATGCACACAGTGAGATGAAGTGACCTGCTGCTTGACATGCAACACCTGAAAGCGGCAGTGTGGTGGGAGTCAATATCGATGTGGGCAGCAAGGAATCTGTGTTTGGTGAACAGAATGAGGTAGCATTTGTGACATCAGCATATCCTGTGCGTGGCTGCTTATGTCTCCTTTTCCATTCTTATCAGGGGTGCAATTGCATCGCCTTGCATTGAGCACACAAACCATGCGGCAGCTGTTTGAAGCGACAGTCTCGAACTGCTGTCACTGGTTTTGCCCTTCTGGTGGTAAGATAGCATTAGGCGGACAGCTGCTAATGTGGCCTGTTGCCAGCTGCCTCTACACAGGGCTTACACCATGTTCTTCTCCCCAGGATATAGCAGTGCGAGTGGAGGATGTTGCACCCCCTCTAATGGGAATTTCGCCTCAAGCTCTGCAATTGCTTGCAGAGCAGACCTTCATCCCACTGGATGTGCGTGGTCAGCGGCAGTTCTTCCTGTCTTTGAGATATGGGCACATCGTCAACAAACAGGCAGGTCACGCTGGCACACTTTCAGATATGCTAACCCGTGCTGGAAAGAAGGAATCTGCTGAGTTCCCTGTGTGGCGTTCAGGAGCTGATGAAGCTGATGGATGGCAGCCTGGCGGAGCCTACGCAGAGGCACCAGGACGACACGGCAAGCAAGACGTTCCCGCATGGGTCGTGACGTGAAGCTGTAGTCACTGCCATTAAAACTGCCCGAGCCTCACACCACTGCCAATGGCACTGAGAAATCTTTCTGCTCGTAGTGCAGCCCAGTGCAGTATAATAAGTCGTGGATGCCACCTGAGCAACTGAATAGAAAGAGTTGCTTGTCGCTGCTATCTGGTATTTGACAGCACAGATCACCAAAACCGTGTAGTTGTTGGCGCCGCCCAGCTTTTGCACATTAGTTTCTCACTAGCTCACGAGAGCTGCAACGATCACTGAGCTGCACCAAGCGAGCTGGAAAGACGGACAGAGGCACTATCCTCCTGGACATCAAAGAGCCAGGTCAGCTGCTCTGTTGCTCAAAGGCCTGCACCTGATGGGCTCTGCATGGTGACCTGTGGTGCGTTGGCTGGCTTTCAACATGCTGGGACGGTTCGATGGTCTGGGAATTTGGGCAGCCTTGGAATTTGGGTGGATTTTGTGGGATGCGAGTCTCTCGGGGTACTGCGCGTCGAGGGAATGTAATACACCCTGTTTTACGAGAAATATTCAAGTGTATGCCTTGCAGTGCACCGTAACCGCAGCGTAACACCAGGGTCAGCAGCAAAGAAATGCAATGACCAGCTGGATGTAGGGGCCGGTGGAGGGGTCCAAGGGCCGTCGGCAGCTGTGGTGGAGAACTCCACATGTATTATGAATTGTTCCTCCGTGGCACCAGTGTTCGAGGCCGCTGGTGCCTTGCTTTCAAATAGAACGCAAGTGCCCTCGGCCGTGGCAGCCCTCGGCAGGCCAGACCCAAACAAGACCCAGGCGACGCCAATGCGGTGCCTCCTGAAAGCTGATTTCACAGCGCGTGAATAGGCAACGCCCCCGCGGACAATAGCATGGCGGACAATGCTGGGCAAGCTGTGCTGTTGAAATGAGCCGCAGACCAATTCGGAGGGCGGTGGAGAAGTAGTCGTCACACTGGGCGCTAGCCAAGCTTCTGTCAACAAGCGCAACGTCACGGGACTCCACGGCGGCTCTGGGTCAGCAATGGCGAGCATGTGGGTGTTGCGCATAAGAATCTGAGCAGGGCGCTGTACGTTTTGACGGAGGACCGACCGAGCCACTGGGTGCTGTTACATGAAATATGCAAGCAGCAGTGTTGTCAGCATTTGGCAAGCACCACCAAAGCAAAATTACACCTCCAGCCCACGTGAGTGGCAGTGGCATTCGCCAGCGCCCAACAATGTATTTGGTTTTCCGCCCCCGTGGATGCTGAGACCCCCAACAGCTCCTCAAATTTTTCCACAGCTGTGTATGCCAGCTGGGAATTTAAAACTCATCGATTTTCTTGCATTTTTTTTGGGAATTTTTATATTTTGGTGACACTTGGCCCAAGCCATGCCAAAAATGCACTGCTTGCCGTCTTCAGATGCGGACCTTCATGCCTTGAGAGTTGTTGGAAGTTGGCTGTTGACCTGTTTCTATACGAAACAATATGCATTTCCAAAGGAATCGCTTGCAAGACTAGGTCAGTGTGTGTTAGGCATATCTGTCGTCATGCAATGTCCCCATCTGTTGATTGGACCGGCAGAAGGCCGTCCACCACTACAGTTCGTGGTGTATTTTCGATCCAAAGTTGCCGATATTGTCGGGACATGCTTCAAGAAAGACGCAAACGCCCATCTCGCGGAAATGAGCAGGTACATGCTGCTGCAACGCGTCTCGCTTGGTTTTCCTCTCTTCCTGCCTCCACCAGCAACCCTGCCCTCTTTTTCCAACGTCTTCGTCATCATGCTGCAGCACTTACGACATCATGTGGCGAGAGTCCATGATGGAGTTGCTGGACTTGCTTGAAGCAGAGAACCCAGAAGACCCGGCGATGGCCCCAAAGGTACTAAAGAGTGCTCATGCACGCCAGCGCGTCATCTGAAATAGCAGATGCGCTTTCGTGCTCGTTTAAGTGTTGGCTTACTTCATTTGTGTTTATTGCTTTCTTTGCTGCTGCTCAAGGGGTGTATCCCATGCATTTTCACTCTACTCGCACTGTTGAAGTCTTGTCTGACCCGGTACCATTTTCCTGCCGGCAGTGCATCCAAAGTGAGTTGCAGCTCGCTGGCATTATGAGGTGGCACTCGGATAGCACGGGACAACAGCTTTTCGCTTTTTTCCCTGATTGCACCAGTGCTCGTCTGTTGACAGTTCCAGCTGGTGATCCGCTTTCATGAATAAGTCCCTTGCGCCTATAGAGACTTCTGAGCCGCTATTTGGGTGGTGTTCATCTCGTTCGTGTGTGCTTGTGATTGTTGCGTTGAAATGCTCATGAAAAAGCAAAACAAGGTGGGAGCGATTGTTAGCACGAGGACTGCAACTGTCCTTGAAATGCAGGAATGGCGCCCTGCGCCAAACGGGCGACTGCTGCTTGAAGCTTTCGCGAAGCAATTGCATTCGTTCCAATGTCTAGTTGCCCATCCGACCTGGTGGAGCCATATGGAAGGCTCAAGCACCGAGCGTGGCACTGCTGTATGTACTGGAAGTGTAGGATGCATATCAAATGTGACAGTATTGCTTGATTGCGTCATCAGCTGTGTCACCTCGCTCACCTGGCTGCGCTGCGCAGGAGTTGTCGGAATGGGCTTGTATTTATATCAAATACCTACAGACATTTCGCAAGCTTGAGATGGCGTACCATCAAATGTTGCACCCACAAAAGCGCATAGATATGAAACGAGCTCTGGAGGCGTGCATCGGGAGAATGCTGGAAATCCGCCACTGGCTGGTAGGCGCACCTGAGAATTCTCCACTTCGATTCAAAGAGGACAGGACACAAGAAAATTATCCATAGTTCACAGATCAGAACAGACCCCAACTGCAGATTTGCAATGCAGCTGTGGTCGTGTTAGTAGTTGCTTTTTCAAATGGGATACAATTGTGCCTAATTCCAATAGCGGGTCTACTAATAGACATACGAGTCACATTGTTTCCGCTGTCATCAAGTTTTGACAAATTTTCTTACGACGGCAGTGAGAAACCCTTGTCGTGGCTGTGCTACAACTTGCTGGCAATATCCCTCGACTTCTCAGAAGGGCAAAATATCTCGGGCATGGATCTGTATCTAGCCTGTCCTCTATGTCGGCACTCTGGACCAGCTGCCCATTCTGGATTCCTGGCCCGGCAGTCCATGTGCTCCACAAACAAGACTTGCTACTTGTCGTAGAATCGCGGCTTTATGGCTTGAGTACCGGTGCATAAAATTGACACACAGTGCTGGTTTAGGGAAGGCACTGTGTCGATTTCATTAGCGCCATCCTCAATTGACGTGGAGGCCGGACCTCGTTGCTCCCCACTCCCCAACCCAACCCCTCTTTCTTCTGTCTTAATGCTCATGCCGATATAAAGAGACTCAGCAACATCGCCCAACAGCGCAAAACAACATGTTTTTAAGGGAGAAAACGGCCAAAGTTGTAGCGATTGTAGTGGGCTGCAAAACGGGATGCCAGAACCCATGACATATGAGGACGGTTGCCCAAAAGGCTGTAAATTGACACATTCTATGCTTTCCCTTGAAGACCGAACGCTTGAGGGAGGTTTTGGAACTGTTGTGAGCTGTCTGCCGCTGATCAACGGCTTCGTGGGGCATTTTTCCACCACGTCTTCAGTTGCTCGCAATTGCATAATCTTTGGCATATCAAATTTGGATCCCCACCCAGCGTCAAGTTGACTTTAACCGCACCAAACTCGACATGGCCTCTTTCCTTAAAGAACCGAAAGAACTGCCAAGCAAAGCCATGTTGGTTTCTTGCTGCCTGTCACCATGTAATTGAAATTGAAATGCTCGTGGTTCCAGCATCGTGCTACGAACATTACACACAATATAAGAATGGAACGTGGAATGCCTGTAGTTCTGGCATCTTGTTGCTTGCGTTTGAGGCGAATCTTTGCATTTGATTCTGCGTGAATGAATCCTGACTCTGTCCAGGTAAAGCTGAACCGCTCGCTCGACTTCATTAACCTTGATGACGTCCTTGTGGATTTGAAATTGACACCAGAGTTCATAGAGATACCAGTCCCGAGGTACTTCAGGGAGGACAGGGCAAGGGTAAGATACAGGTTGCCAATTTCATCCATCTCAAAGATATTCGAGGCCACAGGCCAGTTTTCAATCGTTTCTTCATTTTCATGTAGTGACGCAAGCGTATCAAACATTTCTGGAACAAACGTGGCTTCCCTTTGGGTCGGTGACTGCAGGAACTTGAAGACAGGGACAAGTTTCTAGAGGCTCTGGTTGAGAAATACGCTGTGCCACAACCAGACCGGCCAGAAGTCATTCCAGCTCTGAATCCTCTGAAAGAAGAGGACGCGGTCGTCGTGATACAGGTAGTGTCCCTGGCGCATGCTCTCATTCTGATACCAGCAGGATTCATGGTCTCCATCTTTTTGTCTCTTTACTGTTTGATGATCACTACTTGGGTGATTGTTTGACTTTGGGGGGAAAGGAACACAGTGCATTAAGCACCTGCTTAGAAGAATTGCACATGAAGATTATTTCATAACTGTGGTCAATTAAAAGCTGCTCTTCCTGGTGGAAGTGACCTACAAGCGATAGAAACAGTAATGATGGACGTTGACATACTGCTTCAAGAACATTGAACATAAATGTGTGCCCCAGCATTTGTGCGCATTGGCGTTGCGTAAATCGAACAATGGAATTCTCTGTGAAGACTGCAGAATAATGAGCGGGGGAGGCAAGCGCGGGAAAAGGCAAAAGCTATGCTGTCGCTGAAGAAACAAAGACGATTGGAGGACAAGAGAAGCAAGATGGGGGTGGTAAGGGTGCTGCAATGGACAAGAGGAGCTGTGGTCATGATCGCGTCGTCGTTTCTGAGATGATTGTCAAAACTCACCCATAAGCTGATTTCGTTCTCTCCCAAGATTTATTTCGCAGTTCGAACTCCTGTTGCTCCGATGGCGACCCGTGCGCTGCGCATTGATTGTGTTCTGCTGCTGGAAATGTTCTAATAGGCCATCACTCACGAACAAGCTGCAACGACCATCCAGTCTGCCATTAGAGGAATGCTTTGGCGAAGAAGGGTGCGCAGAGAGGCAGACAAGGAACTGGTTTTCATCGAAATGAAATTGAAGGTAATTCTAATGGGATGGAGGATGGATGGGCAGATTCAGGTATAAAGAAAAGTCTTAAGAACATATGCTGAGATTAAGAACGTATCCGTGCAGGTGCAACCTGATGATTCAGAGAAACCAGGGTGTTTTGCCGCGAAAGTCCACGAAGGCCTGAACACGCTTGCCTCTTTATCTCTCTGGTCGTAACTGTGTTGAAATCTGATGCCACAGGGATGTCAAAAAGGTGGATAGCAGAACCATGATGTGTGTGCGAATGACAGGTTAAAGATGCAGCAAAGGATCCCTGCGTTATCGAAGGCGCCAACTTGTCCCGAAGAAAGCGCCTGCAAGAAGAGAACTCGAGGGAATACGATGACGCAATAGTGACGCTGAAAGATAAAGTGAGAGACACAGAAGGGCAGGATATGAGAGAGACGATACAGGACAAGGTATGCACTTCCTGCGCTGACGCCCGGACACCATATGCGGGCACAAGCGCACATCTGAACCAGTCTGATCCATATTGATCTGCCATTCGCGTTGCTGTCCTGGTGGACACCAGTTAAGACTGGAAACATGACATGCATATGAATCAAAGCGGCAAGCCCAGGAACTTCCAACTCACACTGAACGACCTCAAAAGTCAACTGGGTGTTCCTGCAAAAAGGGATAAATCGCAAATCCGGTGGAATAGAAAAAACAAGCACGGGCCAGCAGCCTCACGTTTGCAGATATAGCTGAAGGCAATAACGAGTGCATGATGGACGGCTTCTACTAAGCATCTAGCCAATGTTTAGCTCGACATGCTTTTTTCACAAATATTTCATATTGCCTGCCCATCGAAAAACGCCATATCAGCAGCTATGGCACCTCGATGCACAGTGAGATTCAATTGCACAAATTGCCATTGCTGAAATTGCATTGTTTGTTGCTCTCCCAATCCACAGAGGTGCACTCTACCCATTTCCAAAGATCGCACATCCGACGCAGTGGGATCATCGGTTTCGGAAGAATGGATCGAGCATTGCCTTTCTGTAGCTTGTCTGTCAATCTGTTGGACAGATTTTTCGCAGACACTGTTGTTTTTCAGCTGAAAAACAGGACAATGTTCGGCTGAAAAACAGGGAATATACGACTGCAGGTCAATGCCTGGTTCGTGGAGAACCGGCACCCGGAAACGGGTGAATATCCAGATTTCCCTGAGCCTGAAGAGGGAGGCTCGAAGCGCATTCTCAATCCGCCCCCACCTCCACCAGAGCCTGTGGAGGCCTCTGAAGATGGTGGAAAAGACAAAGGGAAGGGAAAAGGCGGAAAAGACAAGGGTGACAAAGGTACACGATATGCCGTGAGGTTGCTGACGTGAAAGCCAGCGTATTGCCAGCGAAGCAGCCATTGTGGAGTTTCGGTTTATCTGAACCAAAAATCACAGCACCAAGAATGGTTGCAGAGTTCACAGTGCTGTTCGAATACTGATGCAATAGGCAGGACCAAAATCGAGCTGTTCCTTGCATTTTGCTTGTCGCGTCTGTGCTCTGCATCTTGGCAGTCGCAACGTCAAGTGCTCAGTGTCTGATATTGTTCATTGGGATGCAAGGTGCAGCAGAAGAAGCTGCAGGGGAAGATGTTGTGGAAGAAGTAGTCAGGAGTGCTTTTGTCCCTGACATCGAGGAGGCTGTCCAGGAGTACGTAATCAAGTGGCAAGATAGAGACGAGAGAGATAATTTCCAACAGAAGTACGATGCTGAGCTCGTGAAGGATGAGCTGCGGCCCATTGTTTTTGAGGAAATCCGCGAGCAAGTCGATGAGGAAGTCAGAGCGATGCTTCAAAATCTGAAGGTGGGATAAGATGTGTTCCAAGTTTGTGAGACAAACGGAATGATTTTTATGCTCTTTGTGCACTGGGCTCATATGGCTGACTTTTCTTCAATGCAATGAAATATCATGAACTGGCAACTGAATGGAGAGTATGTCTTTGTATATTTCGCTGCGCTTGTTAGGGCGGTGGAAGCGCTTTTAGGTCTGACAGCAACCTTGGCAGATTCGCATATTTTCCATCCACTTGCCTATCTTGAATTGTGACAGGATATGATTGAAGCAGAAAGAGCGGCGAAATTGGGAAAGAAGGGAGGCAAAAAGAAGAAGGGAAAGAAGGGTAAGAAGGGCAAGAAAGGAAAAGGGGACAAGAAGGGAAAGAAGAAAAAAGACCCCACGGTGTGTGATTCACGTACTTGCATCGCTCTAATACATTTTCATCGCAGATACCGTCATATTGTGCTTGCAATACGTTCTAGAGGTCGGCGTTGCAGGCCGTTATTTACTGGCACCCGTGGTGTGGACCATATGCCGTAAGCCGCCATCGAAACTCACGATGCCAGAAAGCTTTATGGATTGCACAATTAACAACAGGGTTACTAAGTAACGCGTAACGTTGGTCTGTCTCTTGGCTGTCTTTGTTCCAGTCGGGGACTTGCATTGTCCAGAGGAACATCGCCACCCAAGAACTTAACGAAATCTACTGAAATCTAGTGAAATTGTGTTCTTCCATTATCGAAAACGTTCTCTCGCCATATGGCGGCCGTTCATGTTGCACGTTCTCTTCGCGGGTATGAGCCAAGCGAACCAGCCGCAAGCTCACCCGGAAATTGGTTGCATTCAGGCAGACAGAAGCATGGAGTCGCTTTATGCAGAGCTTGTCAGCAATGGAGTACTGCAGACATGCATTCAAGTGCATATCGAGGATTACTTAGGAGCACCCAACTACCTGGGCGCCACACTTGAGAAGGCAGGAATCATTCCGGACGCCTCCATGGCTCAAATACGGCAGGCCGTCAACGAATATGCCATCCTTCCCTTGGGATCTGCCTACCTTCATGAAAAGTGAGCAAGTGTGTTGGTAGGGCGCAAATGCATCTGCAGTGCAGAGCCCCAGTTTGCCACTGTCGAAAACGCCAAAAGCTTTCTCAGCACAAGGAATGACGGATATTCCGATGTGGGAGTCGCTGTGCCAGAGGACATTATCTCTTCTCACCGCCTGGACAACGAAAGAGCAGTCGTGAATCATAACCCCTGGCTGCAAAAGGCTGCCCTGAAACTGGTTGTGGAAACACATTATCCACACCACGCAGTTTTCTGTCGACCTTCGAGCCCTGGACTCCGCTCTGAAACATCCGACACCCTGCTGAAGCTGGTTTTCTGCATTTTGCTTCCCGTCAGGATCATTCAGTGGGGTCCATCGCATTGGCTGTGGAGTCATTTCTTCAGTATCTACAATACTGAATGCGTCGGAATGCGGCATTGATACCATCCATATTTGTGACCACATCTACGTGTAGGCTGCCATTCGTCAAGACTATTTTGCTGTATGGCGCGGAGAAGACGGGAAAGACTCTGCTGGCCCATGCTGTGTCCAACCTCGTGGGAGCAAACTTTTTTAACCTCAGTCCACGCAACACAGATGGCAAGTATCCTTCTAAAGCAGTCGCCATGATGATACACATGGTACGTATGGTGCACTCAAGGACTTAATCTGCGGTAAACCTACAATGAAAGTCTGTTCGCGGGTGCGATTGTGGTGCAAGCTACTGTGAGCAACCAGATTGCCAGAAAAATCACAAGCCAGCTTCTACAGAAGTTTGTGTACTGTTGAAATTGTAGCATAAAGTGGTTTCACAGTCCAAATCACAACTGAAATTGTGCTGATCTTACTGTTCAAGGTGTTCAAAGTTGCCAAGATCATGGCTCCGTCTGTGGTCTACTTGGACGAGGTGGAGAAGGTGAGGGACGAGCGGAGCTGACAGGCGTGGCTTAGTACGCTTGCTATCCGAAATTTGTTCGCCGTACCACATCGAAACCGTACACGCTTCTGGAAGTTCTCATATGTGGATGCAACTAACTGCCAGTCTGAATGAAAGGAGCGATGAATTTTCCCTGGCACACCCAGGTCTTTCTGACGGACAAAAAGAAGCTCAAAGAATTTGGGGGATCGGAGCCCTTCAATCGCATCAAAAAAGAGTTCTTAAAAGAGGTGGGAAAGGGCGTTGAGGAACCGTGGAGTTCCTCTGCACGCAGCGTCAGAGTGCCCCCACAAGGCTGTGCTCTCCATTGCTGAGGAGCGTCATGTGCGGCACTGGCGTCAAACGGCAATGCAAAGCACCTACCGCAGGCTCAAAGCTTGGATTCCCATCGGTGTGTCTTGTCCTGCGCATGTGCATTTTTTACGGGGTGTGGGTGAACGTGCAATTCATTGCGATCACACGTGCAACTGATTATCGGTCTTTGCTCGATGACACATGTGACGTTGCGACCATATCACGTGAAGCCGCGTTTGTGTCTCATCTTGTGCTGGACCGCATTATAACCCCCATTTCAGTGGTGCCTCACCTTCCAAATACGATTCAGGATGTTGCTGCTGCTCTCAGGTGAAGAGTTTGAAGGCAGGCGACAGAGTGCTAGTGATTGGCTGCACACGCGAGCCATTCCTGTGCGTTAAAAAGGACGAAAAGGCTTTCATAGGCTTCTGGGACAAACACATCTTCCTTCCACTTTCTGACTACGCGTCGAGAAGGGTGAGCCGCAACCCACGCTGGTGTTCGATTGCAGCTTTGAGAATTGTGCCAAAAGCGATTCGAGAGAAGGCGGTACACGGTAGACCGGGGCGCATGTTCTTCTTTTGACATTTTGTGGACACATTTCGGCATTCTTGTGATGTAGCGTTGTTGCCGGGCCGCGCCAAGGGGCAGGTCATTTGGCTGGTCCCCATGGACCGACGCGTTGGCACCGTGAACGCTTCGCGCATACGCATCCATATGTTTCCGGCCGTTTAGCGCCAAGTACTAAACAAAGGGACGCTCTGTGTCGTTGAAGTTACTATGTGCTGCTGGAGTCGAGCTTAGATGCAGGCTTGTTTTTGGCGCGTACGTTCACGTTTTTATGCATAAAACGTGAATTTGCAAAACGGGCTATTTTTGCGGCTGTGTTGACGTTTCCACAGAAACCAGGCTACAGGATGAAAGTCGAATACAATGATCAGCCCTCGGCCCCCTCGAACGTACAGAACATAGCGACCACCTCACCATTGGCAAGGGCAACGACGCCGTCGGACAAAAATTCGTTTTCTGCCCACTCCAGCGCATCTGGCTGCCATTCCCTGGGCTCCGCAAGTCTGCGTGTACTGTGTACACAGGGTCGTATTTACGCTGCACTTACGTATTTTCACGCTTCTCTACGATTTTCTACGCGTAAAAAATTAAAACTATTTTTGCGTGTAAAATGTAAGTACGATCTGTTTTTATGGCCCAAATAACAAGCCTGCTTAGCGAACAATGTCGTCTTGAGCAATACGGTTGCCATCTGAAAAAGTGGCTTTGGGACGTTAGATGCTGTGGCCAGGGCTAATTGAGAGGCATGGAGGGCATCTTGAGTACGGCTTCGACCTCTCCACTTTGGCGCACATTTCCAACCATTACACGTCAGGGGCAATTGATCAGGTGCGGCCTGTACTGGGATAGACGCGGCCGCGGAGCATGACTTCCGAGAGCAGACGGATCACTTTCGATTGGGAGGAATTTCAGTGCCGGAATTCAGGCGCTGGCATGAAACAAAATTTGTTCATCTACCATTTTAGACTGCGGACGCGTTTACTATGGCCTCATGGTGCAGCGCGGATCCATGTCGTGACAAGAGCCTTGTTGACGCATGTGCCGCAAAGTCGCGGCCTCCATGCTGGCGTGGGGGCCTCAGTTCCGCTGTGGAGATTCTGGCTCAACGTTACTGGGATAACACGGCCTGTACTCAGCAGTCGTCGTGCGGATATGTGGCAACTTGCCACTCGTAAGGCATGCTCGTCATCACTCCGATTTGTACATGGAGGGCTGTGGGAGGGACCACGATTTACATGCGTGGCACATATGGGGCATACCTAAGGAACGCAATGCCCAACCTTGTCGTCGAAGGCGTTCAGTAACCAGTTGCTTTCGTTCTCACCACACTTTCCGCCTGCCCGTGATGCAGGTTGTTCGCTCCATGCTGACAAAGAGGAGGTTAGCACGAATGTCGGTTAACGAAATCCAGATGGATGAGATCCTGCAGTGGCTGTGCAAGCTCAAGCCCATTTCGAAGGAAACAGATGAGGCCCTCCGCAAATGGACAGAAAAATTGCCTGCCAGGGTGGCGCTGCAGGTATGCCTTCCTTCGTGCATTTGGCGGTTAATCTATGCGACTTCTATTTTGATACAGTCGGCTGGTGTGTGTATGGTGCATTGATTTCCTCACGCCTTCATATTTGTGCGATAGATACCAGAACTGGTGACTCCTGTCTTTCAATTGTGCGGGCTGCACAGACGAGGGAAAGGAGCCACAAGTTGCATGAACATCGTTCCGCGTGCATAGCCCACGTGAACATTGCTACTCTTCGAAGGTGGCAAACGAGAATTTGCTGCATGCTGCGAACAGGCCGGTGACAAACCTGCACCTGCAAAAGCGGCAGGAAAAGGAAAGAAAGGCAAGAAAAAGTGACACAAGCAGCAGTAGCAAACCTTTGACGACTCCATGGGACTACGTTGGTCACGGGAAGCCGACCCAGAAGTTGGTTTCACAGGGCATCGTGACTGGCGCCTGACTGTGCTCTCACCCTAGGGGCCAGAAGCCACAGACCGTGTCGTGACCACACAGTGCGACAATGCGGACCTTGCCTTCGAAGCAATAGCCAACACTTGATCATGAGGCGAAACCACTGCTGCGCACTTGCAGCTATCATTCGGGCAACAAATACGGCCGAAATGCAATAGCCTGTGGTTGTGTGCTGGTGTATACACTGCTGCGTAGTGGCCAGCCACTACGCAATTTGCACACATTCCGGAGGCATGTTTGGGCCAACCACGCTCACAAGCGCACACAGATATGCACAACCCGATTAACCCCAAAGGGAATGCGGCACACCAGAATGCCATCCACGACCTGTTTGGGCCCAACAAATCCGCCCCCAGCGAGTTTAACAGCACACTCACAACAAAGTACACGACTTCATCAACTTGGACTGCACATGGCTTGAGGCACACAGGCAAGAGGGGCTCGGTCACATGCTTTCCCCACCTGTTTTCCCCATTTGGGGTTTGCCACCACCCCCCAGATCGCCGTTGCACTTTGCCAGACCTTCATCCACCACGAGCCACTCCAAACGCTGGACCCTAACCTTCTACCATCCCGACTCGCAGACATCTGCAGCAACATCCGCAACAGTCTTGCCCTGCCCTTGAATGAACCGTTAGGTGTCTTGGCAACATGCCCCTCTTCAGTTTTCTCAACCACTTGCCCAGTTTGCTCAGCAAGTCCTCTTCCACCATCTCCATCATCCAGTCCTCGTCTGTGCCCAAAGGAATACCATTGCAGCTGGGCGTGCAGTGATGCTGTGATCTGAGAACACACAGCGAGTCCCTGCATTTGTACATCTATCTGCTGACTAATCTTCAATATTTGGCAGGTGTTGCATCAATGCCATTGCCTTTTCTATTCGGTGCAAGTGTGCTGTTCACACAGAAAGAGTTGGTGTTTTCATACATGATTTGCAAACCAATTTGTTCACTACTTGCAGTTTTCAGCATGCTTTCTTTGCTATTTGCCATGCTTCATAGTGGTCCTATCCAAACCCCTGGCTGGTCTATGGTGTGGTGTCAACCAATTGGTCACCATGGTCAGATATGTACCCCACATCGAGTGGTGGGACAACCTGATTGAAGGTGAATCTACTGCATCCAGAGCTTCTAACGAGGTTTCCCTGTCGAGCTCAGCCAACCCCAACTGGACACCCAGCGTTTTAAACTGCCATCCTTTGCGCACCCCACAAGCACTCCATTGGCCACGAGGAAATGGGATGTTTGTGCCACACTCCATGATCAAAACTTGCCACTTTGGACTCAGCTGTCATGCAATCCTGTCAGTCTTGAGATGGCACACCCTTCAGCTTTGCCTGATGTCCGCACAAGCATTTCATATGTTCGCCTCGGAATCCAGCATCAAATACCGGGCGCCCTCTGAACACCAAATGGGGAAGACATGACACCAGAAGCCGAGTCCAAATAATGTGCTGGAGAGGAGTTTGTGCCCGATCGTAGCATCAAAGCCTCAACATGGTTCCATTTCCCCTTGTGCCATGCCTGTCACAAACTGCAAAGCAATGGATTTTGGCCTCCATGCTTGTATGACCTGAGCACTTGCCAGTGTCGTATTCAGAAGGAATCATTGGCAAGATCAGGGTGCAACCTGCTCACATGGTGCACAATGTGGAGGAACGAGGTGTTCGTGGGTGCATGGACTGTGGAGATGGTGCTAAACATGTGCCTGCAGTATGTCCAGCCCCAAGTGCGTTCAGAGAGTGGACATTCAGGATCCCGTGCACTTGAGCCACAAGGTGCTGGGGCAAGCCCATGTTGCACAGCAGGATGCATTGTTATTGCAAAGATCTGGACAAGGTACAGACAACAAATGGAGACCCACAGCGCTCACGGTAGAAGGACAATGCTTTGCGGCAGAGTTGTCATGGTTCTGCACTGTGAATTGTCTCTTGCCAGTGGCAGTTGCACTGTTGGGAGCATCTGGAGCCATGGTTATGTGATGCTGGATGCATGGCAGGGTCCACACATGTGACCAATAATCCTAAATAGTTGGTGGGTCCAGCCCAGTACTCACATCCAACCAAAACCTTGAACCAACAATCTGCACGCAGAGCCCAAAACCGCCGATTTGTATTGCCCCATCCAACTCCTTTGGAGTTGTTAAAATATGTGAACACACATGAATTGCCGTCATCGACGGTTTCCTCTGTTCGTTGAAACCAGTCGGCAACTGCAGCAAATCCAGCAAGTTGACCCAAGGCTGCTAAGAAAAAGGTACCTGGAAAGCTGGATCACCAGTAAATTAGTGATGCCAAGAGACTCATTCGTCCGAAGCAGCTGGCTCTACAGCCTCTGCTCTATTGGCAAAGCCCTGATGCTGCAGGAGATTCTCCTGTTCTCTGGCTCTGCACCAATGATCTTGACCCTGATGATCTGGCCAACCTCCAAGACATCTTCAACATGGGTGACGAAAGCCTCCTACAAACGCACACATGAGAGCACACATGATAGAGAGCACACAAGACTCACTGCTTCACCTTGCACATGGACAGGAGCTGCAAGTGACAGGTCAAACTGTGCAGTCAATTTTGCATGGCTTGCAAACTCCAGACACCATTGGGGGCTGCCCTTCCAGCAAAGCAAGGAGCCAAGAGATCCGGAAGAACCTCACCGAAATCTCCGAAATGTGCACCAGGCCATCGCTCTCAGCCCCGATGTCCACAAATGCTCCAAATGGTACAATCTTCACCTGGACACGGCAGCCGGTTCACACGTCGCCATCAGACACACCGACAAGAACGCATATGAAAGCTTTGGACCGACACACGCACAGCCACCTTACCACTCTCGCTTTGTATATCGCTCCAACCTCAATGTCATACAGGGACGTCCTTTCCTGCTTCGTTGGTTGCGCCCCACCGGCTCCCTCATCTTCCTCGCTGATCGCGCACACCCGCTGCAGAGAGAGACGCTCGCAGCGAGGCGACCAGCCCAGGCCCTGAGCAGAACCCGTCTGCGGCGGCGAGCTGCAAGCGGCACCCCAGCCCACCATCAGGCTGGCGCACGCAACTTGATGGTCGCGCATCAAACAGGCGTGGGCAACGGTGCGCCCTCCTGGACATCGACAGAAAACATGGACGAAGACTCACCTTCTGGACTGCTGGTGAGCACGAAGGAGGGTGCGGGTGGCATGAGGGGCGATACGCGGGCCCACCTGCGCGCAGCGACACGCACGGTTGGAGCGGGGCGATCCACAGCAGCGTCGGGAGGAGACAATCGAAGGGCAAGCCCCGCGGAAAAGCAGGGACCTGCCTGCGCCGCCAAGTGCCCACAGGCGTTCTGCAGCCTGTTGCTCAGATCCATGGTGAAGATGCCACTGTTTGCCTTGGGCGGGGCTCGCGGCGGACTGGGCGTGTCTGTGCTTGTTGGGGTGTGTTTGGCCGCCACCGCCCGGGCCGCTAGAGCGCTCACATATGGCCAAGTTCACAATCTGCCACGTCATTTTCCCCTTTTTTGCCGCTCTCCTGGGTCCCCGGGGACCAGGACCCACAAACACAGGCCATCCCCGAATAACACCAGACTTTGTATCAAATGTACTTTGACCGGCGCACATTACCTTCATCACTCAACCCAAGGCACCCAAACTCAAACTACCCTTCTGCTTCGCATTAAAATCACGCCTTAGAAATACATGAGTCAACCCTGAGTCAGCTCCCCATTCGCGTACTTCCATTCCTGACCATCCCGCAACTAACCGAACCTCACTCTCTTTGGACGGCTTTGGATGGCGGGTGCGGAGCAAGATGGAGTGGGAACCAAAGAGGGAGCCTCAACGGCCGCTCCCTTTCAGCCCACCCAAAGCCCGCCAAACTCCAAGGATGCCAAACAACTGACGGCCCTTGCTGCGTGCATTGGACTTTGACTCACCCAAGGTACCAGGTGGTGAGAAGCCAGAAGGTGGGGCCTGAATTGGCCGTTTGAAAACAGTTGTCGACTCAAACTGTCAGCATAGCCCATCTAACGGCGCCCTTGGCAAAAACCCATCGACAGGTTAGTCAGTTCTATATCCTAGTCCCGTAAAGTGCATAAGGCCCAGTGGCGTGTTACACAGGTGGGCCACAGCCATCGGCTGAGCTTGGGGAAAACCAGTGTCAATCCCAACACCAAAACAACGGGGCTTGGACACCCAGTTTGCATTACATATTGCTGTATACATGCAACTCGACCCCTTTTCCATTGATATCCATTTGTTTGCATCAGTCCAAATTGACCATAATTCTGCCAATGCTTTCCCACAGGCGAACTGCAGCGGACTGGTCCATGGAGGGAGCTCCTAAGACTCGACAAAGCGGCCACACCAAACCCATCCACTGTTCGATAGCACTCATGTCCCAAACATGCCATCAATGGCATCAGATCAGTTTTTCAAATGGTATTAGCCCATACTCGCATCAGACTTGGTCGCAATGATGGACCTGAGCACCAAAGGTCCACATCTCATGCGCAAGATGCACATGCACTATGGGAGAAACTTCACAGCAGACATTGGGCTACCACTCCACTACAGCACCATAACTCTTGAGTTGATCAAGTACGGGCTCTGAAACGTTGTCTTGTCTCCAGATTTCTTCCCCGGTTGAGGCAACAAACGGCACGACAGAGGTTTGTCCAGTCTGTTTGCAGCATGACACCTTCATTAGAAGATGGGAATCTTGATGCACCGCTCGAAGAAAATGCAAATTACAGGCAAGGAGCACCCATCAAATGCTTACATCACCCAAGAAAGACTGTGTCCAGGAATGATACTATGAGCAACACATCACGTCCCACTGATTTGCTGTGTCCTGAAGTGCAATAGAATCGCAAATGCTAAACATCATCCACAAATGACAGCAAGGCAGTGGCTCACATGTCACATATTACATTCCGAAATCCTGAAGCCAATACCAGCAACAACAGCCTACTTCTGCAACAGTGCAGAATGTTCAGGAAGATTATTGGTGGAAAGCAATTTGAAATGGATTCTGGAATGTTGGAAGCAGTCACAGTCGCAGAATGGGCTACCTGTGCACAGGGAAAAGAGCATACTGTGGCTATATGCTAAGATTATGGGATCTCGGGGTGGGGTTCAAACGTGGGCTGAACATCCATGTACAACCCATCAAGATGGCAGCAGGGGACATGTTTTCACAGTTCTTGCTGCCACAGGAGAGCATCAGTGTGACTGGATCCACACACAGGCCCTGGACTAAACGGATATGAAGTGTGCCGCAAAGTGCAGTCATGGCATAGTTGACCCATCAGTGTATTTAATGAATACCTCAATTTCCCATCTCCCCCTCTACCTTTGTGCGGGTGCATTATAAGGATAGGAGGCCCAGAAACCTCCACATTTCCTGCATATGGAGTCGAAGAAACAAGAACCTGACAAGCCCCACCCAATACTAAGGCAGGAGGGTTGAGAAAGGTGACGCCATCTAACAGAATGGGAAGTGAGCCACCTGTGCAACTGTGCAGCCTGTGCAACTCGAAATGTTCCAGGATGTGATAGGTCCATGGCCAATACATACCGAAAAGCCAACGCCGTCAAATCCATGATGATGCCTGCAATCTTCTGCTCAACTGTCCTATCTTCGACAGGGTCCCCTGTATACCCCTGTATGGGAACAGTGTCTAGGCCACAGCCGCAGAAGCACGAATACTGCAGGAGGTCAGCAATCCGCAAGTGTCCCTAGAGTCAGCAGGCCACAAGCAATCAGGGGAGCGTCTTCACCTCATCCTGCTTACTGGACACACAATGTCTGAACACTAATTCCTTCTGTGCACAACCTGAAACCAAGGATGGGCCCGTGCAGCTGTTCTCCATGCAAAGATGGTGTACTGCCCACTGTGTGCGCACACACTCAAGACAACAGCCCAATTAACAACAGCCAGCAGAATCACTCAAGGCCCAGATTTCAGCACCATCTGCACAAGTCAAGCAAAACAGGCAGTGAACACCAACAGCAGCAAGTTCACTGTGCAGCGCTGCTATTGTTGCTGGCCGTTGTTGCCGAGTAGACTCACCTCTGCTGCCGCCTTGCTCAGTCCTGCATCTTCACACACTGGAAGCATCAAGCCGCAATACCCACCCTTCCTAACTGGAATTCTCTTCAGTACTGATGTCACCAACGAACACACAGCAAGCGTTCCTGCACACATACGCCAGCAAACAGAATCAGTCTGTCACTCTCTTCATGTACCACAGGATGCAGCACTGGCCATCCACATGTGCACAAGGCCTTGAGGAGCAAAGAGCATGGATGTCAAAAGTCCGAATCATCACCATGTGGGTGCAAGGACAGGAGCTAGACAAACGTAGTCAGGTGCAGAAGGACACCAGTAACAGCACAGGTTGCATCAGAACGTTTCCAAATAAAGTCCCACCATGTGGCAAACCAAAGTTAATGTATCCAGAGAATACAGCATGTCAAGTGGCAAAGAATGTGTAGCAAGAGGTCTGCAACATCCGCAAGTATAGGTACCTGCAAGTCTGCTGTCTACAAATGCTCTGAAGGTCATTTCAGTTCTCCTGTACAGGTGTACAATGGAAAGCAAACCATAGTATGCAACTATAGTACCCATGATTTGGCAAGTACAAATGCAATGAGGACACCAGCACTAGGAACTTTTGATTTGCAAGCACTGCACGCCTTGAAAACAAATTGTGCTGCCAGAGATGGTCAGTTTCTCGCGATACCTTTGCTCCTGCAAAATCCTGCACAAACTCCATCTGACAAATTGACAGCAGCTTACCTGGTCCACCAAATGGCCCAATGCCCAGTGCCTCGAATGAATCTGTCATTGAGGGAGTGTCCAATCCAGGGGCAAGGCTTGTGTCAATGTGCATGTAGGGCACCCCAAGGTCTCTTTCCAGCCTTTCTGCAATTCGTTGTACGGGCTCCAAAGCTTCGGTCAGTGCATCGTACAACAGCTGCTCCGCCTTCTCCAGATCTTCACAAGCTGCCTGCCTGCCATTGCAAGCACGATAATTGGCAAATCACATTTGGCATTCTTGAGGTTTATGCCCTTTAAACAAATTCAGAAGATCATTACTGTAGAATGGGGCTGTACATGTATGCACAAATCAGGCACCGACTGGAGCTTGACTGACACGGTTCCCTACTCTTCCTGGATCTGCCCACCTTGAATGCTGAGTGCAAAACTCCATCGTTCTCTGTGCCAATGGCAAACCCAGGGCTGCTGCCTTCTTCAGCATATCCAACAGGAAAAAATGGTATACCTGGCGGACAATTGGCCGCAACACAGAACCGGAAGTTGCCCTCCCCGTCTGCAACACACACACACACACACACACACACAAAAGGTGCAAGGTGTGAAACTTGGCCAGATTAACACATTCTATCAGTGAACGAAACTGCCTACAACTGTCAGAGCTGTAGAACAGCATTCATCTACCAGACCACCATGCTCCAAGAACAAAAAAGGATCTGACGCCTGTTGCCTTCTCAGAGAGATGCTGGGCATTCAATGGTACCGAACAAGTTGCAGAAAGCTGGGAACGGCAGTTTAATACCTATTTCCTAGTTTTGTTCAAAACTTTATCCAATAAACATTCTGCGCATAAATAGAAACATTGCCATTCAACCACCAGGTCTGGGAACCGTCTAACAAAAACTAGTGTTGTCCATTCTAGCATTGGATCAGGGCGTTGGAAATTCAAGTGGTGCAGAAACCTTGCAATTTGTTGGAACTGCGCACCCTGCATGCAATCCATAGCAGCAAGCAGGATGTGGGCCTGGATCCTGAGCATGCCGTGCCGCCTAGCCGTTCACAAGAGCATATTGTTTCCAAAATGTATGCAGAAAACAATGGAATCGGCAGTCTGCAGGCAGAGCCAATAAAAAACCAAAAGCTTGCTGTTCAATCGCAGACAATGTCACAACCATGCAACGCATACCAGCGGTGGGTGTGGTACCTGTCATCCTCCCAGGTGCCACAATGGAAAGCAAGCAGATTCGGCCATTAGTGTGCAGGGTGTAAGTCACTGAGCGGTGATGCTGGCTCAGTACCGAATTCCCAATGAACCAGAAGGAGCGCAGCCATTTCGCCTATGGACTGCAAAAGCACGGCTGCCTTGTTACTGAGCCATGCACAGCACCCAAACACCACACTATTGCAGGGGACTGAGTCTATGGTCCTTGATATTTGTGCCACAAAAGGGAAACCTCCCACCTGTCATCGACGCCAACTCCAATATGCACTTTGCTGCTCCCAGCGCCATCTTGGGGGTCAGCCGCCGCGGTAGGGCCACTGAGCAGCTCACGTGCCGCGTGTCGCGCAAAATGTGTGGGACCTTGTCGAAGGCCTCGGGGTCCAGCAAAGGACCGATGTTCACAAATTTGACCCTGCGCCCGGCAGCCCAGCCCTCCAGCTCCTTGATCGACGCCGTCAGCTCTGGCAGGGGCTGGGACGCATGCCGTTGGGGGGCGGCGATCCGCGTCGTCTGGACGACATAACCTTCGTAGCACACAGCAATCGCTGACTGGACATCCAAGCATGAACACCAACGGCAAGGGCACGGCTGGCACCTTATCAGCGCAGATGGAGACATTTCAGCGGACCTGAATGCCCACGCACACACGCTGAGCAAGTGAAACAAGCACCGGATCGGGGCAAGTGAAACATCCGCAAAGCACGTGCCTTCGTCCTCGTACATCTGCTGGGCCGCCTGCAGGAACGCGGCGCCGGCCGCGATCCCTTCTTCGGACGCGTCAGAGAGGAAGTACGTGATGGTCCGCAGCCGCAGAGGGCGTTCCATCCTCACGCAGCTGCTGGAAAGGCGGGGCTGTCCCAATACGGACCAGGCACGAGGCACTTGACCCCTTGCAAGGGCATTTGTTGTCGGGCGTTCGGATTGAGCCGTCAAAGGAATGGAAGGTGGACCCCAGGGCACAAAGATTCTTGAAGTGACAGCTGCGATAAAATTGTCGTGGAAAAATGTCAACAGAAAGTCGTTTGTTGAGCAGATTTCTGGGTGGGCTGCCGGGTGCGATACGATGCAAGGGGTATGGTCGGCATACGGCCCCCCTCCAGGACTGCATTCAGTTCCGCCAAGTTGCAACGGCTTGTTTCGAAGCATCGAGCTGGGAGGGATGCTTCGCAACGGTGGCATTCTTGAAGCCCTGTCCAAAGACGGCACAACCTGCGGCGCTGCGCGCATCCTGAGCGCCGTCGTCTGCCTCCCTCAATCCTGGCAGTGGGATGCGGCGAGGTGTAGCAATAGAACCGACGGGAATTTCGGGGCTTGCCCTCCTGCAGCCGCCCACAGATTTCAGTCGCTGAGTACAGAGCTGCGGCCTTGCTGGAGGGCCGCCAGAGGAGCCCAAGTAGGTGGCGGCGCCCTTGATCCACTCGCAGGGTGGTGCGCAAGATCGCCGCTTTGTGTCGTCCATCAGGTCGGGGCCAATGCGTGGGCCTCCACCAGAGCAGGTTCAACAAGTCGCGGACTCTGCCGAGGACCGCCTGGTTCAGATCGCGCCTCGTGTTCAGCGCGTCGGGAGGACGCTCCGCAGGAGACGGAGGGCAATCTGCGAGAATGCAACCTGCGAGAACGCAATCGGACAGGGCAGGATGACATGAGTTCGGGCGGCAGTCAAGCTGAGCAGTCATCAGGCGCAGCGACGCTCGCGAGGGCGAGCCGCGATGGCGAGATGTCGGCGGCTGTCCGCCGTAAGGACAGCCGGAACTGCTGCGCCGCCGCTTCAGGGGCACAAGCTGCTCACGACGCCATCGAGACGGGGACCTCGGGCTCGCAAGGCGGCCCGAGGCGCGGGCGCGCGATGCTCCTGGGCCCCACGCGCGCAGTGGGCCTCAGCATGGCCTTCCGGCCCGACTGGTCTACCTTTGACTGCAACCTGGCGGCGGTGAGCCAGTCCATCGGTCGGCGGGACGCCCCGCGGTGGCTCGTTAACTCAGCGCTCGCGCGCCTGATCGACAAGGCCAGGACGCGCGCCGAGTTCGAGGAATGCATGGATCTCCTGAAGGAGGACTGCGGGCTGCGGTCCTGGGATCCCGATTGGAGGTACAGCCAGCGAATCGCGTCCGCGCTGGTGGGCAAGGCGCTGGCGCAGGGCTGGGGTGACTTGGCGCTGGACGTCGCCAGGCATGCCTCCTCCCTGCGCCTGACGGTGCCCCAGAGGTGTTTGGTCCTGCTGGGGGCCCACTGCAGCAGGGAGTGTCCGAAGGAGGCGGCCACCGTGTGGGCTGCCGCCAAGGAGGTGCGCGGGGGGCTGCAGCTGGGGCGGGTGGCCTTCAGCGTGATGCGGTGCTTCCTGGAGAACGGGATGGTGGAGGAGGCGCGGGCGGTGAACGAGGAGGTGCGCGCACTGGGCCTGCCGGCCAGGATGTCGCCGGGCGTCGCGGACAGCCTGGCCAGGGCACTCGAGGGCAGCAGGCCGTGGGTCAAGGACGGCAAGGGGGGGCCTGGAGAGGGAATGGCGATGCGGGGTCAGTGAGGGGCTTGGGACCATTCTTGGGGACTATTCTCGGGGACCATCCTCGGGGACCATCCTTGGGGACCATCCTTGGGGACCATCCTCGGGGACCATCCTCGGGGACCATCCTTG
>CAJHUC010003125.1:35190-145683 GCA_905146915.1 Ostreobium quekettii | reverse complement strand
TGCGCTCAGGCCACACAGAGCGATTATTTCATACCCAGCGCTTGTGGGCTTGCGCCCACCGCTTGTGGAGTGCAAACGCCCATCGACGCACCACGCGACGCCGCCCACATCATCTTCTGCCAGTTTCGCATGCCTGTCTCCCAGACACCCCGGTTTCAGGGCCGCTATCCCTCTCCCCCATTAGTTGCCAACCGACCATCCTCCCCCACAGGGGCCCCCCAACTCCCTGCTCCTGACCCCTCACACACCCTGGGCGCAAGGCGGACCCCGAAACACAAATACGCGAAAGCGATCAGCAGCGCACCGCGGAGAGCGATTGGGCCCGGGATCATCGCGGCCGGCCGCAGCACGCGGCGCGAAGGACCCAAGAAGCACGTCTCCGGGCCGGGGAGCCCGCGGGAGCCCGGGCTCGGCCTCCGGAACTAGATGGGCAAGCCCTCCGGAACGGGTGCGCGGCCAAGCGGCCGGATTACGGGCGCGGCTCCCATGCGGCTCGTTCAGATCGCATCCGGCTCGGCGGTTGGGGGGATCGCTTGGGCGAGGGTGGACCCATGTGCGGGTCCACGCCGCGGGCGGTGAGGCCGCGATCCGGCCGCGAACGAGTCCGGGAAGGCCAGCGGCGGATGATCTTTTGCCTTGTTTTGTCTCCTGTTCCTTTGGGCTCGGTTCCGGAAGGGCCACGACGGACCCCTTTGGAGCCGTTGTGGCCGCCGACGTGGCCATTGTTATTGCCCGCTGTTGTGGCGTTGCGGGGAGGGCTTGACGATTTCTGTCCAGTGTTTGCTCGCCGGCGCCCCTCCACCGTCAGCTTCGTTTTTCGTTTTCGTTTTGCGTTTTTATTTTTACGTTGCGTTCTGCGTTTCGCGTCTTGCGACTTGCGGTTTTCCGTTTTTCGCTTTTCATCTTTCGTTTTTCGTTTTTCATTTTCCTCCGTTCGCGGTCGGCGTCGCCGACTGTCCTTTGCGGAAATTGTCTCCGGGCCTGTCGGTCCGGCGACCTTCCGTCGCGGCCGGTTTCGTTTCCCAAGGATTGGAATTTGAATTAACAATTGATGCACTGCATCGGCCCCTACTCGTGGTCGCTTGCTTTTCCTGTTGTGTTTGGGAATTTCCGTCCGCTGGCCTGTAAGGAAAGTTCTGTCAACGGAACGTGCTCAACGGAGGCCTGTTTGCCCACTGCAGGACGTGTGGTTTCTTGTCAAAGAAATTCTTCTAAACAGTGATGCAGCTGTTCTGCACCTGTTCTGGGCTTTAAGCAGTTCCTGTCCTCTCCACAATAGACCGTGGCCTAGACCGTGGCCGAGCACGTGGCTTGTCTTGAAGCCATCTTGGCGACAGCAAGCCAGCCTGACTTCACATTCAGTGTGTGTGTGTCTGCAGCGTGGCGTTGTGCTCGCTGCCGAGAGTGTTGCTTAAAACGGAACGTCAATTGATTTTGATATTTATGGTACACAATCTGTAAAGACACTAACGTTTCAGCGAAGGAACTACAGCACTGATTGGATAGCTCTGTTCCTGTTGCAGCAGTTGATAACGATGGTTGAACGGCGGCTGATGGACAATCTCAGCAGACGAGCATCCTCAGGCCAGGTAGGTATGGCACCCGTACTATGGGGCAAAGCCCGATCCTCTGGCTACACATGCCATATTACAGTCCTCTGTTTATCTAATTTTGAAAATGGTGCAACACGGCAGCAGCAAAATGCAGTGTAATTCATGAAAGTTCTGAGCAATACCTTGCAGAGCCTATTCTACCGGCGAAGAAAGCAAAAGCATCTCAGACTGTGTGCATTCAAAGCTGACCAGACTGGCATACCATACCCACAAACTTTTGCAACATAGTCCTTGTTGCTGCTGGGCCTGAACATACTTCAATGCGTGCTTGACTCAACTGCAGCCTTTATTAACAAGCAACTCCAGCAACCTCAGACTACAATAGTGCCATTTTTGCCATCAGAGCAGTCGGTGTGTGTTGAGATGTGTTTGACAGTCCCAGAAACGTGTTGTAGTTTGGAGCAACCCTCGCATCAACACCTGTTGGCCACTGTGCCACTTTACAGTGTCACTGGGGTTGTGTGTATGTGTGTACATCAATCCATTGCTTTCATTTGTTGAAAAGTTGAAAACATTGCTTCTTAGGCAGTGATGGGGGACACCTCCATTTACTTATGCAAATCACATTCGCTGTATAGAACACTTGTTTGTCTCTGCTCATGCAACCTACAAGGGCAGTCGCCGTGATTGTGAACGACAGATGTTTGTGTACTGGGCGCAACGACTGCCCAAGTTCGGCATCCTGCACACCTGTTGACAAACAAGCACTGGCCATGGAGGCCATTGCTCGTTGCTGAATTCCACCCTTAGGCTTCCTTGCAACGTGATCAACACTTCAGGCAGATTGCTGCTGAGCTCCACAAGCAGAGCGTTGTGGCAAATTTCTCCAGCTTTTTCCTCATCTTTGCCAATCACCAGTTCCTTTGTTGTACAAAATGCTAGCTCACATTTCAGAGTCCTTCTGCTTCTTCCCCCCCTGTCCACCGCCTCCGAAAAAGGAACAGAAAAGTTGTGCTCCTTGAGCTTCGGAAGAATGTGCAGTGCAATACAAAGTGCAAACGAACAATTCTGTTGGGACCGACAAAATGGTTGCCGCTGTTATCAGTCTGCATACACGGTGCATCAACACTGGAGAGTGTGTCTTCCACCCCAGTGATCCTCTAACAAGTCCAAACGACAGGTTCGTGGTTGCCCCAATCTGGGCATTTCATGCTTCCCCCAGCTCCTACTTTTCCCCCAGTTCAGCTGCCCTTGCTTTGTCATTGGCCTTTTGCCACTAAGAGCATTGCCAAATTGATCAAGCTGCGTCCCGCGCCTGACCAGCCGTGTGGGTGTCCCAGGAGTGCAGCCGCCTGGGCGGGTGGGGCGACCTGCCACACTGCCTGCTCCACAGGGTGCACCTGATGCTGAAGCTCACCATGGCCCCCGGCCGCCCCCCTTCGGGCCAGCGCGTCTCCCACGCCAGGCTCAGCGCCGCCCTGAAGAGCATGCGCCTCGTGAACCGCCACTGGCACGACCTGGTGTCCAGGCTGGTGCGCAGACTCAGCCTGCCCTGGGGCACAGAGCCCATATCTGGGGACACCATCGCGGCGATCTCCCGCAAATTCCCAAACGTGGAGGTGCTGCAGGTTGGCCTGGGGCTCGGTCCCGCCGACCTGTCCTCCCTGGCGGCCATGTCGCGCCTCACCAGCCTCAGGTTCACTTACCCGCCCCGGGGCGGCGCGGAGTGCGCCATCAGGGGCCTGGCAAACGTCACCAGGCTGAAGGAGCTGAGGCTGGCCGGCTTCGGTGAGATCAACGAGTCTGGACTCCGTGTCCTGACCGCCCTGTCCCGGCTGCAGAGACTGCACCTGAGCTACGGCCCAAGGGAGAGAGTGCGCGATTCGACCCAAGTCGGAGCGTTGCGTGCACTGCGGGGCATGCCGTCGCTCACCTACCTCCGGCTGGAGGCGCCCGCCGCGGTGATGAACGTCAAATGGCTGGCGGCCCTAACGGGCATCGCCGACCTCGACCTGAGCGGCTGCTCGCTCATGGCGATGACCGAGGGCGAGGACGACTTTCCCACAGGGCTGGCCGCGATGGAGAGGCTCACCAGATTGGACTTGGCCGACTGTAACCTGACCGGGAGGGTGATGAAGTGGGCGCTGTCGAACATGAGCCTGACGGACCTCAACTTGCGCAGGTGCGGTTTCTTTGCCGAGGGCCAGCTGAGGCGGCTAGCCGCGCTGACGGGCCTCGCCAGGCTGTCCCTGCAGGGCTGCGCCAACGTGGGCGGGCGCGAGGCGCTGTACCTGTCCCGCCTGGCGGGCCTAAGGGACCTGGATCTCTCCTACTCGGACGTCACAGACGGCGGGCTCCAGATGGTGGCCAAGCTGCCGCGCCTGGGGCGCCTCTCCCTGCGGGCCTGCTCCAAGGTCGGCAGCCCGGGCGCGCGCTATCTGGCCACTATCCCCGATCTCACCACTCTCGACCTGTCCCGGTGCCCGGTGGCAATCGACTTCATCTCCACCATGACGTCCCTCACGGACTTGTCCGTGTCGGGCTGCCTGGCCACAGAGCGGGACATGCCCGGATTGGCGGCCCTGAGTCTGCTCGCGCGCCTGGACCTGGGCGACTGCAGGCTGGTCAAAGATTGCGGCCTGCAGGCGCTGGCGGGGATGGCGGCACTGCAGGACTTGTGCCTGGCCCGCTGCAAGGGGCTGACGGACGGGGGGATGCGGTGGCTGGCGTCGATGCCGGGGATCACAAGGCTGGACCTGAGGGAGTGCCCTGGCGTGACGGCGGCGGGCGCGGCATGTCTGACGGCGCTACCCGGCCTGGTGGAGCTCAGTTTGGGCGATTGCGGGCCTGGGAGGAAGGGGGGAGAGGCGGGGACGGATGTGATGAGCGTTTCGGGCGCCACGCCGCGGTCGGGGGCCGAAGGGATGGTGTGGGGTTGGGGCAACTGACCCGGCCTCCGCGAAGCGAAAGAGCTTGTTGATTTTTAAATACGCCGCGCTCTGAGTGAAACTTTGTGAGAATCACGGTCGATTGGTCTGTCTGAGTGTTTCCTGTTCTTCCTCACTTGGCCAAAGGTTTTCCAGATACGGGCCACGCACGCGGAGACGGAGACGTCTCCTTCACTAGACCGTCCAACCTTGCCCAAGCCTGATCCGTCCAAGCGCCCAGTCCTAACCTGTTTCCGCCACCGTCGCTGTCTCTGCGTATGCGTGCTTTGCATCGGGAGAGTGTGATATACATCGCTCTTGGCGCAGTGTGCATGCGATGCAATATCAAGGGGAGAAATGGAACTTCGTTTGGATGGGTCGCCTTCAGCGCTCCCCAGCGCTGGCGAAGGGATCAGACTTGAAAGGAGTCTCTTCTCTGCGCACCTGTTGTCGCCATTGGGAAGGTGGTGGGTAGAGCGGCCACATGCGGTCGACATTCGAGGAGCTTCCTCCAGCCAAGCACGAGACCAGGGTCTTGAGTACGCACCCTGGGACCGGACGTTTTCAAAATCGATAGTCTCCATCCGTTGAGTGCGCCGCATGAAGGGCTCCAATCTTGCATAGTCATGTCCTCCATCGGAATCATGTAACGGTGAATCTCTACGGTGAAAGCCTCGAGTGGCTGTGTGGCCTCCTCCTCGATGCGCCTGCCATGCTCGGGAGCAATCCGACGCAACCTGTACATTCTGCCGCCACCCCCACGATGGCGGGGCCGCACTCGACGGGCTAAGAGCACAACGTCCCTCGCGCTGCGGGCACCTCTACGGACGGGCGGGTGGCACGCTGTGGTCGTCACGCCCTCCAGTGTTGCCGTGCGTTCCCGAGGCGTGCCTCAAAGCGCGCACGTCTCGAAAAAAGTGGTCCCTCCCAGCACTACATCCCATCCGGGAAAACCCGTCGCCGCTCAGGCCATTGGCACAGCTCATCGTTTGCGTTACATCCCTGTTTGATAATGGCCGCAACAGCGCGGTGACGCCGACAGCATGGGCGACATGTAACGCCCAGACGAGTGGCGGGGCATGTTTATGGATCTCCGCCCCCCAACTGTGGCCGTACTTTCCAGCCGCCCAGGCCCCCCCCCCCCCCCCCGCCGCGATCTGCCTTGCCTCCGAGGCGCCACTGGGGGGCCGAGCGGCAGGGTTGCGGACACCGGGCGAGCAGGGTGCCCGGTCTTCAGAAATATCCGAGGGAAAGGGTGAGCATCGCGCCGTCCCTCCGCAGCGACGCCCATCGCCGTTTCGCGCGCCGCGGGGCGCCCTCCCGAGACGACCAGTCGGCGGCTGCCGCGCTGTGATTCGAATTTCGGGGATTGCTTGTTGGAAGGGGGGCGCAAGGGGGAGGCCCGGGCGCATCTTTTGAGCCCGGAGTGGGTTGTTGATTCGGTCCGGCGGGATCGGCGATGGCGGTTTGTGCCTCGAGAGGAGCGCGGTGCGGATGGGCCGCATGGAGCCGCACGGCATGGCGCGGGGTAGCGGAAATGGCAGAAATCTTGGATGCCGACTCGGCGTCGAAGGGATGAATGTGATTGATGGCCGGGTACGAGGCGGAAGGGGCGCGGAGCGGCTGGCGGCCATGCGGAGCGGTCGAGGCGGGCGGCTGCGGAGGCCAGCGAGAAGGGGGGGGGGGGCGGAATGTGATGCTCGTGTTTGTGTGGGGGATCTGGGGGCGAGAGGAGCGTTTTGGTTTTGGGGCTTGGGAAGATGACGCCTGGGAGTGTCGGTGGGGAATGTTGCGACGGGGGGGATGAGGGACACTTGAGTCGTCCGAGATGGGCGGGAGCGTCGGGTGGGACGTCCGACTCGGAGGTTGTGGGAGGTTTTTGGCGTTGAAGGCGGTGCGTGGCACAGGGGACGGTGTCAAGGGGCAATGATTCGAGCGGCAATGACGCACAGAGGGCGGGCGAGCGGCGGTGGTGGGCACGAGGTGGAATGGGCGCATGGGCATGTGTGGCGCCTCGAAAGTGCGATACGCCGCAGGCTCGGCGGAACGTGCTGATTGCGTCGATGCGACGGAGCGGGCCAGCACTTTGCTGTCTTGCGCGGCGCGGTTGGCGGCGAGAGCGATGGCTGGTCGGCCCGGAGTCGCGGATGGTGACGCTGATGCCCAAGTGGATGATGGTCCAGGCGGCCGCTCGCCGCAGATCTCGGCGCCATATCGGCGCTGTTTGCGCATTCGCTGGCGCATTGGCCGGGACATCGGACGGACTCGCGTCGCGAGGTTTGAGTCCGTCGCTTTCTTCTGCGCAGGTTGGCGTCCTTGGGGCGGCCGACGGCCCGTTGCCTGACTCGCCTTCGCCATGGCGGCCAAGCGGTCCAAGGCGGGGGGCAAGAAGAAGGGGACCAGCGGCGGCGCCAAGGCCAAGCGCGGATCACCCCGCGCGCCCCAAAAGGTACCTCCTCCCGTTCCTCCTCGCCGCGCCCCTCATTCCACCAATCGCCCGCACGTTCGCCTGCCGAGCCGGCAGCGGCGCTCCGCCGCACAGTCGGACCCCCATGTGTGGCTGCCGCGGGCCCATCGGCCACGACTGGCCGCCGCGGCGCGCTTCGCGCAATTGCGCGCATTGATTCCCGCATGACCGCGCTCTCCCCCCGCCGCAGCCTCTTGACCCGAGTTCAAGACATCTACAGATTCAATCAAGCAAAGTGTTGACGAGCTAATCGCCCTCATGCCGCCCAACTGATCGATCCGCATCTCCCTTGGTTCCCCGCAGGCCGAGGAGGCGCCTGTGCAGAACCCTTACGACCGCGTGGCCTTCATCCGCCCCTTCTGGGAGAGCCTCTCACCTGAGGAGCGCGTCAAGCTGCTGACGGTCAGGCTAGAGGACATCCGCGCGCGCGCGGCTGAGCACGCGGAGAGGGCCGCCACGCTCGGTGAGCGGTCCCCCTTTCGCCAACCCCCCGGCGACCGCAATTTTGATTGGTCGTATTTTTGATCGTTTGGCTGCGCAGCAATTCTGTTGGGGACTGACGGCCACCGTCGGCTGCCTGTGTAGCGAGCAAGGGCGTGTCGAGCGACCCCGGCGCGCCGCAGAGCAAGCTGGAGTCGCGCGTGGCAGAGATCCTGGCGCAGGGGCTGGCGCGCGTGGCCACGGAGTCGACCTGGAAAGTGTGGCGCTGGGAGCCCGACGGGAAGCCCTACACGGACGCGGAGGTGTTCCGAAAGGACGTCGAGGTAAACCGAGGCGCCGACCCTAGACACCGGGGGGCCTTGCGCTTCGGGGGCGATCCCCTGGCGACTCGAGTGGAGATCCATTCGGTCGGCGTTGGGCCCCGTTGGTTGGGCGGCGGTCAGCGGGTCGCGAAGCGCGGTGTGGCAAGGGCGATTGGCGTCTTGGGGGCGCGATTGGGAGGTTGGCTTGCGGCTTGAAAGGTGGTTTGTGCTGGGCAGGAGGAGCATTTCAGCGAAGAGCTGAGGAGGCTACTCCCACGCGACGACGGCAAGCCCGTGGAGAAGCCGGCAGAGGCAGCGCTGCGGGAGAGAATGTACGGGGTCCGGGGGTGAAGATCAGCGAATCAATTATTTCCGTCGTCTGAGATCGGCCGCGGCCCGATTGAGTCATTGTGCCAGATTCAGGGCCCTGGGCGCATTCTGTCGCAAACGAGGGGATTGTTGGGGGGTATTTGTTGAGAAAGGGGACGATGAAAGCAGCGGCTTTGCCCATTGATCGAGCCCTGGGCACGCCATGGGCTTTTTTGCACATCTGTGCCTCTGCCACTTTGGGAATGGGGTGGCCGGCTTGCTGCGCAACTTGGCGACTCGTGGCACTTGGCAGCTCGTTTAAAGGATTCCAGTTGCTTCCGGCAGTGCACAGGTCGCACTTGACCGGGGCAGTGCCCGAAATCTGGCAAGAAATTGGATGTGGACGAAAACAACTGTACATCCGTGCAAATGTTGGCGTCCAAGCTTGCCACATCCCCATTCCTTGCGCAAAAACTGATAGTCACCTACAAAACGTCTACTGTATGGGAGCTATGAATGTGGATATCAGTCATTTTGTTTGCTCACAAAACATTCGCCTCCCAGCATCTGTAGTCAAAGGAATGCAGCACGTGTGCCAATATTGTTGTGGATCTGTTTGTGCATAAGGTTTGTATGATTTGCCCTGCACTGTCTGAATTTGCCCAGAATTCCAGGGGCAAGTTCCAATTTGGGAACAGCTGCTCTAAGCATATAATGAGATATTGCCTCCTAAAAGTGAAACAAAATTGTGAATAATTGTCCCCGATTGGCGCTAACTAGGCCCATTGAAGCAAAGGGGGAACAGTTTGGTACGAGCATGTCACCAAACACCACGACTGTGCCCCATTCCATCTCTTACTGGCAGCCCATAGCTCCTTTGCACTGTTACCCTTCTCCCCACTGCCATTTGTGTATGCCTTGTTTCTACATCGCTTCCAATCAGAACACAGGTCCAAACAGAATTGTGGACATCGACGTTTGGACTTTTGCCAATGGCACACATAATCTAAATTGCCTTTGTGAGAAATCTTGTTGATTGTGGTGCTCAACAATGAAGCGCAGTTGAATTGCTGTTTTGCCTCCAACCATGCTTGCTTTGCCGTTGGATAAGCAAGCCACACTGGTAGCAAGCCACATTGGTTGTAATCATCAAGATGCCACCCTCCTAAGGCACCAAACCTCGACACCTGCACTGACCACTAGCCCACACCTCGTCTGTTTGGATGGGAGCAGCACATTGCTTTTGTGTGTCATGCAATGCCTTTAAATGAATGACAAATAGAACTGCTGCACAGACTCTAATTCCGCTCTTGGACCTGCAGGACCAACCTGTTGAACCAGATCCACGTACAGCTGCAGAACGCACAAGATGCCTGGCGGCGTGGCCAGCGCGCTCAACCCGACCAGGGCGAGACTGTAGTTCGTGACGGCAACATCGACCTGGTGATCGCTTTTCTGGAAGGCTTGCAGCAGGAGCATCACTGCTTGTACCAGACCATCCTTACTCCAGTGACAGACTTTGTGTGCGGCCTGGTGCCGCCCAAGAGCAGAAAGAGCAACCGTACAGAGCTGTTTTTTGAGGACCTGGAGAAACTCCCCCCCGAGGAGGTGGCGAGGCTGTACGAGTGGCTGACCGAGAAGGTGGACTCGCTCTGTGCAAAGCTCAAGCCTGACCCCAAGGAGGAGGAGGTGTGTTTGTGTGTGAATCTGTTGAATGTTTTGGCAGAACAACATCCATGGCTCTTCTTGTCCAGAGTCTTGAATCGCGCTTTTGGGTATGGCGCTCAAAACACCCTTCCTCTATAGGCTACTGTAAGATTAGGAATGAAGTCCTAAAAGGCATGCATTTGGCCTGCTCACAGCAATTGCAGGTGCATCTTTCAGATGTGTGGCACTGACCACATCCACAATCTGTGCATTGCCTGCATTGAGATTTTCAGTGGCCAATTGTGCAGATGCCTAGAGCCAGGCGTTGTTTTAGACGATGAAAGCTACTAATCTACAGTTAGAAGTTTGTGCTCTGCATTTCTGTTTCATGGTGTGTCTGCAGCATTCTGTCCTGTTGATGTACTGGGCTCTGTCATACTTGGGGTGATGTTTTCTCTTTCACTTATTTTTCTATTTATTGCTTATGTTAAGAAGTTCCAAGGTAGTCTCTCCTGGACACGTTTTGCCTATTGACTGGACAGAACAATGGCCTGCTCCCGTGTGCATCCAGCTGTTGGTAGAGGCTGCTGCCACTTGAGAACATCATGATGTGCTCGCTTCCTGTCCACCCCCATATGCTTGGCCTTGCCTGAATTGAATGTGGGCATGGTTTTTGACTGAAATTAGTTTTGTTCTGGCAATTGCTTTGGCGATACTCTGGCATGCAGGACATGCATGCCATGTTCTTGCTGCAGCGGGCCAGAGAAGCACAAGAGCTTCACAGGGTTGTTGGGAAAGCCAATGTGTGAGGCATAGAGTGGGTGTGATATGCAGATCGAAGAAGAGGAGAGCGTGGGAGACATAGACCTGTTCTCCCTGACAGAAAACTCTGAAGATCTCACTGTTAATCCCAAGTGGCTGCAGCACCTGCAAGAACGGCGACTCAGCGATGAGGGCCAGCCCCGGAGAGTGAAGGAAGGAGAAGATCCGCACAAGTGAGTTGTCTGACAAGTTGTCCAGCATTGAGCATGTGCACTGTGTTGCAAAGAGGCGCAGACAACAGCTAATCTAGGGCTTGGACACATCAAACACCCTTTCTGCTCACTTTGCATTGGTCTTGATGTCTATGTATTTTCACATGTGTTTCACAGGTTGTTCTACCATCAAGAAATGACTACGACCCATTTGTCCTTGTGCTTGTATGCTTGGCATGGTGTCTGGTCACATCAAATCTCGGCACAATAACCTGCACTCAGTGTAATAGTGTAGTGTTGTGGTTGTTCTGCTTAGTGGCAGTGACGCTGGTCAATGGACTGTCAACGATTGACCCACACTAATAGCCCGAAATGTTGATGAGTTTGGCATCGAAGGTCAAACCTATGCAGAGAGTTGATAGTCCATTGGCTATCACACTAGTCTAGCTGTTGATGCCAACCTGCTTTTCATAAAATTGTGAATTTTCTGACCTTGCTGTGCAGGGTGGGGCTCGTTCTGGAATGGGTGTACGGCTCCATCGTTTCCACAGCTGAAAAGGCCCGGGATGGCGCCAAGCGGGCCCTGGGCTCCTGGCAGCCCTCCAACAAGCAGGCGAAAGAAAACCTGCTGGTGGCCCTCAGGGACCAGCGCGACTGGGAGGCTCGTGCGCGCAAGGCCAAGGAGCTGCTCAAGAGCATGCTGGAGAGCCGGAAGGCTTCTGCTGAGCTGGAGGCGGCCCACAGCATTGTGCTGCCTGGGACTCCTGCTGGGCAGAAGGTGGCCGATCAAACGGAGGAGCTGGAGGATGGGGTGGTGCTGAGTGTGCTGAAGCGGGAGGAGCTGCTGACGCGGGCCAAGCTGCACGTGCTGCAGTACGAGAGGATGATGGGTGACTCACAGCTGCGCACGCTGAGGGCAGAGCTGATGCAGGTGCGCCCTGGCGTGGAGTGCTGGCACGCACTTAACAGGCAAAGTACAGTGACAGATGCAGTCAATGGATCCTGGCGTACCAACAGGAGATTGAGAAGCAGTCAGCTCCCTGTGGAGTCCCCTTAATGCTTGTGAACAACATTGCAGAACCTCCTTACCAGAGTGTTGCGTATCAGTGCAACCAGCAACGAGTTTGCCCTTTTTTTTGAGCCCCTGCCAAGTTGTGCAACAGACCACAGGCGCCTCAATTTCAGTCACACCCTGATCATTGTTGGAGCATGCTTGCACTGATGCTCCATCATCTGGCATTGCGATTAAGGGGGAGCCAGAGCTTGAGCGTCTGAAGCGTGAGCTTGAGGAGGTCAAGAACACACCTCGCGGACTGGAGGGTACCTTCCGGACGTCAGCGGAGAAGGAGCGCCACAGGGCACAGCTGGCAGACTCGCTGCTGGAGGAGCAGCTTGAGGTCCAGAGTGCTTTCCGGGAGCAGGGAGCAAGGTTACAGGGCATCTATGACAAGCGCCAGAGGACTGAGATCGAAATGGCCAAAAGGTGAGCTTGCATTCCCTGATTCTTTGGCTGTCAGGCCTGTCTGTCATGTTAAGGTTGCGTGCATTGCTACCACATTGCTCCTACCACCAGTTGCAGTTGATGTGATTGTAGGACACAGAAACATGGAGTCGTGAACTACAGACAAGATTGGTTTGGGGTTTGGAAGAAAACCAACCATGGTGTCATACTGTTGTGCACCTGGCTTTGATCGTTGCTCTAACATCCAAGTGTGCTTTGTGTGGCTTGCTGTGCTGGAAACTACAGCTTCCTTTGAACACCGCCCGATCCTTGGCAAGGTTGTACCAAAGACGATACTGGAGTGCTCACCTGCATTGTGGTCTGCAAGGCCTGACTTGCACATGTGCTGTTGGTCCAGGGAGCAAGAGATCAGTCAGCTGAGGAGCTGGCAGGGTAACGTGAACCGCCTAATCTCCAAGTTCGATGCAGCTCTTGGCACCCCCGGCACTGGTGTCGATGCAGAGGCCTCCGCTGCCGAGGAAATGGACAAGGCGGGGCCGGCCAAGGATGCCACCACGACTCCGGGGCCTGCGGGTACAGTTGCCAAGGGTGGCAACGAATCCACCCTAGGCACCTTGCGTCAGACCTTCAACAGGGACTTTCGGAAGCAGCTGTATAGCGACGCAGACGACCGCGAGTTCTTCAATCGGATCAAGGCCGAGCTGAAGCAGGTCGAGCGCAGGCTGGAGGATGGCGCCGTTGTGCTGCAGCACCTGGAGATGTTCCTCATCAATGTCTCCTGCGACGACCCAGGTATACTTGATCTGCTGAGTGCAAACTGCTGCTGAATACCTCTCAGCCTTCATTGCCTTATTCAAAGCCCTTTGTTAGCTTCATTATAGTTGTGAAGGAATCACAGATGCATGTGTCTATCAGGCAATAATGGGCACAGGTGTACTGCCATACCTTAGATGTGATGCAAGGTAGTAGGGCTACTGTTGCGATGTGATCCAAGGTGGTGTGATATGGGATTTCTTAACAATAGGCCCCTTGCAACATCCAACTGCATAAAGCATCTGGACAATTTGATAGGTTGTTTGTGCACCATGTCTTGTGAGCTTCCTACAGACCATTGGAATTATGTGTGTCTATCAATATATTCACAAGGGCATGTGCCAAAGAGTGTATGGCTACACATTCAAACTGAAAATGTGGATTGCTCTCTACAGGTGCTGCGATTGGAGGCATCTTGGTCCTGCCTTTGCTTCAGGAGCGACTGGACAAGGAAGCAATGAAGTTTGCAACCCACAAGGCCTCCCTCGCTGAGGAAGAAATTCTTCAAATGGAGGTGCGCTATGCTCCTTGAATTGGGATTTCTGGCAGCTGAAGATCGAATGTACATGCCATACAACGAGGTTTGCTGAGCCATGTGCCAGAAGGAAGCGAGCAAATTGAAGATTGAGCTTGTTCTTGCTGGTTGTCTGTAAGCTGGGGCAATGTTGGCTTTGCACTGTCCCTCACTGCTGTTTTGCATATGCCTTCAGAAAGAACACAACGAGAAAAACGCTGCCGAGGCTGCCAAGGCACAGAAGCGTAAGAAGATGCTGAAAGACAAGCAGCGGATGGCCAAGGAACGGAGGGCGGCTGACCAGCGGGCCAAGGAGGAGGCAGAAGTGGCCGAACACAAGGAGCAGAGCCAAAAGCAGCGTGAGAGGGACATGGCCAACCTGCGCAAGATGGAAGAGGAGGCTGCCCGCCAAAAGATGGAAGAAGAGCGGCTGGTGGAGACAAGGCGCCAGCAACTCATGAAAGAGGAGAATGGGTACTGGCGGCTAAGGATAGAGGCGGAGGCTGCCCCTGCTGAGGGTGCAGATCGCGTACCCAGTGCCAGCGAGCCCCAGGAGGGCAGCGTGGGACCCAGCGACGATGACAGCTTTCAGAGTGTGCGGCGGCGGGCGCAGGAGCGCCGGCAGCAGCAAGGGGGCTACCACAGGCGGGGTCCAAGCAGCGGGCTGCCGCGCTGGGGCAGCGGCTCAGACTGGCATGAACAGAGGGAGCAGGGGGCGCACAGGCGACACAAGTCGGTGGCCGATCTGGAGTTCATGGGACAGAGGCGGGCACCGGCGGGCAGGGACGGGGCTTCTGATAGACAGCAGGGACCCAGGTCAGGTGCTAGGCCAGCCTGGCAGGGTGGCAATGCGAGGATGAAGCGCCAGGATTCTGGCCCTGTTGAGGGCTCCCCTCACGTGCCTCTTTCCAGCAGGACAAGGAGCCTGCCCGCAGTGGAGGGCGCTGCAGTGAGCGGGAAGGCGGCAGACACAGGTCAGGCTGCACCACTGGCACAGAGCCGATCGGTCGTTGATCCAAGGGCCAGCACAGGGGCTCAGCAGCCGGGTCAGCAGACGAGTGCCCGGACGGCAACTGGAACCAGTGCAGAGAACAAGTGCAGAGAAGGGATGTCTTGCCTGCCAAGCACCACCCGCAGGCAAGCCTGGGTAAAGGGGGCAATCCCACCAGAAGTGATGGGGATTACCAAGAGGAAGGATGCCGCCTGTGTGGCCCAGGAGGACAGTGAGAGCAACAAGGCTGACAGCGTCAGCTCCCCTGACACGCCGGATGCCACTGAAGCGGATGCCCCCAGCGTCAGGTCCGACAGCGACAGCTCGCAGCGGGTCGATGGCATCTACGCAGAGCCGAACTCCCTGTCTCAGATCGACAAGGCACCAGAGGTGGGAGGGGATTCTCCCAGCCGGCCCCCCGCCTCGTCCCCTGCCTTCAAGGGCAGCGGCAAGCAGTTCTTTGAGATGGTCGAGGCCGCCCTGCACGATTCCAGCGAAGGCCAGGCTGAGGGCGCAGGGGAGGGGGATGCCGTAGGAGAGCCTGATGCAGACCAGGCGGGCTGTGAGGCCCCACACCAGCAGCCCAGCTCCGGCAGCCCGATGGCCATGTCCCCAATGGGCCCAGTTCCCTACGGGATGCCCATGTGTGGCCCCATGGGCCCAGTGCCGGGCATGCACCCAGGGATGTACTCCCACATGCGCCACACGGGCCCGCCCATCCAGCCTGTGATGCCTATGATGATGCCGCCATACATGCGACCGCCAGCCACTGTGCCCACATCCAGCCCCACCTCTCCCCCCTCCAGCCCTGCCTCTGGCGCCGCCCCGGCAGCCGCCTCGCCGCGAGTCAGCATGCCACCTCGGGGCGGCGCGGCGCCCCCCAGGCCCAACATGCCCCCCGTGTACTTCTACCCGCCGCACATGATGCCCCCGGGCGGGGCCATGATGCCGCCCTTCATGCCCATGGTCCCCGGGGCCCAGTGGATGGGGTACCCCATGGGGCCCCTGCAGGGGCTCCCTGGCAACGACCGCAGGGTCAAGAGCTTCGCCCTCCGCCCGGAGGCCAAGGAGTTCATCCCGCCCAGCATGATGGCCGCGGAGGAGGGACGCAAGTCTCCGGAGTCCGCCAGCGGCAGCAACTCCAGCGGCACGGACACGGACGGGGAGTCCAGCAGGTACGCGGCCAAGGGGGAGGGCACCGAGCCGCAGTCCGTGGCCTCGTCGCAGGGCACCGCCTCCGACGCGGACGAGACCACGTTCATCGAGGTGAAGGGCGCCGGCATGGGCGGCTGCAGCTCCGAACAGGAGCCGTCCGGCCACGAGTTCCCGGACGCCGCCAAGGCCGTGGGGCAGCCCATAGAGGGGAAGGCCTGAGAAGAAGCACAGTCGTTTTGCGTTTTGAATTTTACGCACGTCTTTGAGATTTGGCCGCGTGGCCGAGACGAACCGGTGTTGTTAGTTGCTGGGTTGGCGTGGGTCGAGGCCAGCATGAGGGGCCCCCAGACTGGCCGTCGTTAAACCCCGCGGAAGTCGAGCCTGAAGCTGCAGACTCCGGGATTTGGGATTGGCACACACCTGGGTCAGTGCACGCCGGGGGGACGCTGGTGCCCTGCCGGCCGTGTGTTTACAAAGGTGCTGCCGCTGCTGGCCGCACGGCGGTCAGAACAAGAAGTGGGGTAGCAAAGTGCTTTTTTATTCGTTTTTCTGGTTTGTGCGTTGAGAACTCAAGGTGATGAACTATGATCGTGAGGGCTTTTTGGCGCAGCCAAGGATTTTGGGGTGCGCTCCCTGGCCATTGGTTGGCATTTGACCATTGTTTGTGATTTTTTTGTCGACGGCCGGGTCAGGCTCGGTTTAATTTGAATGTGGTGGCGTGATGGCCAATGGCGTCTGCGTGTGTGACAAGCAGCGCCGGTGATGTCTGGGGGACGGGCTTTTTTCATTCCGTGGGAAGAAATGGAAGCAAATGTTTGGTGTGAAAGAGACACGCGTTTCATTGCCGAATTTTGAGACGGGGAAGCAGAGGAAACGCGCAACGTGGATGATTTTGTGGCCGGGAAAAGAATGAGCAGCCAGAGGAAAACTTTATTCTTATTGTGGCGGGGCAGGGCAGGCGCCAACAGCATGCCCCCCAGGGAGGGGAATCGGGGGGAGGTCGTGGTCGGCCCCTCAAATTTTGCTGTGGATTTTGGACTGGGAGGGAATCAATGTTGGCTTTCGAGCGTGGCGGTGGCAAAGTGCGGGAAATCATGGCCCTCCGGGACAGTGATGGGGAACAATCACGGGAGGGCGTCGCACAGGGCTGGCCCGAGTCTGGCTGGTGGGCTGCTGTGGTGTGCATCCACACGCCAGGCTGGGGCTTCATTGGCGGCACCCGCGACTGAGTGTGCCGATATCGCAGCGTGGGCGGGGCACACTGCAGGGGCCCGCGGTGCATGTGCGTGGGGCTGGGCAGTCGGGAGGGGGCGTCGTGCCATTGTCAGAACTTCACGACACTTTGCACATGTACCACCGGCGCTTGTAATTGATGTGGAACTCGAAGCTTCGAGTCGCCTATTGGTTGCAAGGGTTTTGGAGGCGGGCTGAATCTGTCCGCCAATGGCACCCGTTCTTCCAGCCACGGCCCTTGCTCAGTGTCCGGGTCACAGGATGTCGTTCCATTGCTGGCGACGAGGGGGGAGGTGTTGTACATTGACGCAGAAGTCCTGCCATGCCGTTTAGACGAAATACCACATGGACAATCTTGCTGGTGGGATTCCCCCAATGGCGACATTGGGATGGATGCCGACGATGCTCGAACTGGCTTGGTTTGTTGTCCTTTGTGGCTCACCAAATTGAGTCTCTGTCCCACAGTACTTTGGGTAGGTAAAAGTCCAAAGGTTGTCCAAGGGTGGGCTACCTGAAGCTTGTTGCCTTTGGGGAGTGGTGACGTCTATTTGACCACCAACCTCGACGCCTCACTTGCTTGGCTTCCCCAACGCTTGGCACATCCCGGAGTCTCATAGTGGTTTGCGAACCCACACCGCTCTGGCCAAGTTTCCACATGAACCCAGACCTGTGCAGCAATGAAATTGCCAATCCTGTTAATGGGTTTCTGCCAAGGGAGACGACGGGCGGGCTGCGCTGGTAATTCAAATGGCGCAGTTTGAACCTGGGGCTTACTCAGCCCCCATCCCTTGGGATTTCTGGCCACCCTAGTATTGTGGGTGAGTAAGTGTACGAAAATGCAAGGTGCCACTAACCTTGGCGCCCTCGGGTTTGGAGGGCTTTGGCGGGGCTGAGCGGGGGCGGCTATTTAGGCCCCCCCCCTCAATCCCTCTCCTCGTGTTTCCACCTCACCGGTCTCCTGAACCCTCCCGGTCATGTTTCCCACACGACAAGACATTACAACAAAGGTGTCCGTCACCAACAACTCCACATACCCAAGTTCCTTGTACTCAACAGTTTGCCTATTCACTTTCCAGGGGCACGGGATGCACCTCCGGGGCAGAGAATGTGCCCAAACTGGGCTCCAAACTGAGCTTTGGAGGTCGCGGGTGGTGATAGTCATCCATCCGAATAAACGAAAGTCCCACTCAGTGGGTAAACGAAAAACAACCACGTATGACCACATCGTGTCAGACTTCCACCCATCCCAATCCCGAATGCATCGTTCCGCAACCTCCAAAGCGAAGTAGCTGGACGCACCCCCGCCACGGAGGCTGCGGTGCATATAAGTTTCCCAGGCGATGGCGGGGTGGCAGGCTAACAAGCTCGAAAACCAAGCAGCCACATTCTTGGCACCAGGGGAGGCCTCGCCGGGGAGCTGATAGAAATGGCGGGGCGCTTGGTCCGTCTGCACCCAGGCATGGTCGCGGAAAGCCGTCCAGCAAAGAATGAGATCGACGACCTCCGGGGTGCCTTGGGATGGCCAGGACTGGAAGCACAATCGAGGGGCCGCATCCTTGTGCAGCTTGGACTTGCGCTCCCAAAAAACGATGATCCCATCCTCCACCCGGATGTCCTCTGCCAAAAACAAATGGCCAAACTGCGCCCGATTGAAAAAGATGTAGTCGATGTATGCCACGCACCCAAAGGAGGGCCCCGTCCTCCGTGGTCACGCCCACATCGAGGATGCGAATCATCACCTCGATTGGCACAAGGCGGTGATGTTGCATGGGGGCCGGCACGGCGTGGCGCCAGGCGTGGGTGAGGACACGGGTAACCGGATCAAAAGCTAAAAAGCCAAAGTGCCCGGACATGTGGTGCACCATGGAAATGGCCACAAGATATTGCGGCAAGAAACGAACGCCCACCTTGCCTTCCTCCCGAAGGAACCGAATATAGTAGTAGATGGTGGCGCGGTGGGCGGGCAGCAACGCCAATGCATGTGCCTCGCAAAAGGATTGGAATCGAAAAATTTTTTCGCCTGCATTGTCCGCCGGGTGGCCTCCATGTAGGAGGTGAAGAACTGTTGCGCCATCCAGCTGCGATCCTTGGCCAGCAGACCGTTGATTTCGGTGCCGTAGAGAGGATGGTCCTCAGGGACCGGGTCCAAGGGGAACGGGTCCAATGGAGGCTCACCGGTGGGGGAAGCTGGAGCCTCCGGTTCACTAAGAGCATCGGCCGAAGGAGGCGCCTCTTCCCCTCCAATCACGTCTGCGGAGCCACATGGAAGGCGGAGAAGGAAGTTGGGCGGCTCGGATCCCCGGGGAGAAAGAGGTCGGGTTGGTGGGGAATGAAGATCTCCTCCGGCGCCATCGCCCTGAGCTTGGGAAACCAAACCACGCTCAGCCAGTCCGGCGCCAGCACCACCACATCCAGCAGTGGCCTCAAGCCGAGGAAAGCGACAAGCTTCGAGAGGAGGCTCTACGGGGGACTGCACTAGCTGCGCGTCCCCGTCCAGTTTTGTGCGAAGGCGTCGACACCGGACGTACCCACATCTTAATGTTGATTGTTGTAGGCCGCACAAAGGGCATTCTGGGCGGATGCAAAGCGTTCCATAGAACAAGACCTGAAGAAGCTGACCACCTCTTGGAATATGCGAGGATTCAACCGGTAGTCTTCCGAAGTCCATGTACACGAAAGCCTGTCTGGTAGAATATTGTCGGCCGATGGAATATATTCCGGCTCCAAGAGTAGCTTCTGAATTGCACAAATAACTTGCAACTGGCGAAGGGGCCTTAAGAAACTGCCGGATTTGGTAGTCATCGAGTTGAGGCAGTGGAAAACTACTTGGTTGTCCACCAACAAGCGAAGGCGGCGGGAAGTTGTGGCACTGGCAAGGAAAGAAAGAGAGCAGGGCCAAGTACATGGTCTGCATTTTATGGACATTGATGTGAGTAAGCTACTGATCAAAAAATCCACGGGCGAGAAGGGGGTGATCACCCCCGGTTGGCGTAAAGGTGGCCCCCCAAACAATGAGACTTGCATCTGTGGCGATGGTGCCCGCCACCTCAAGGGAAGCGGGATTCAAAGACCTGCCTGCCAAGCGGCCGATTTGGGCCCACGCCACCAACTCCAATCGAGCTTTGGTGTTCAATCGGAGACAATCTCGCCAAGAGTGCTGTCCGCAGAAAAGAGAGTATAAACCCGTCAAGAAAAAACGAGCCAACAGAAAGCCAAGTGTAAGGAAATGGCCGAACCACAAAATCTCGGGCGACGATCATGCCCATTTTGCTGATCTATTTGGCCCGCTGAGAGATGGCAACAACCTTGTCTGGAAGGACCTGAAATTGGCACCGATTGGTATAGATCACGATCCCGAGGTGCTTTTTATGCTGCACCAGCTCCCACTGACACTTGTTCTCCTTGAAGGCTAAACCAAGCGTCACAAAGAGGCAGTGTACCAAACTAGACCATTGTTTCAACTGATCAGGATCTGCCATCGAGGCAATGAAATCATCCAAGTAGGCCCAAATTAATGTGGGAACTGCCCGCGAGTACTTTAGGTAGTACTGCAAAATGGGAACGTCACCTGCTAAGCGACCAAACCAAAACCGATTAGCTGCCTTAGGACAAGAGCTGGGGGTCCCTAAGAGATATACCACTACCAACATCAGCTGTGTGAAATAAAAAGAGGAGAGTGCCCAGCTAAACGGAAGAGCCTGATAAGCAAAGGTCTCCCCGCCCAACCAAAATTGCAAGAAATGTTCTTGATTGAACCTCATTCAAATATGATGGTAAGCATTTTTGATGTCGAAACCCACTAAAAAATCATGCTTCTTCAAGAGAAAACCGAAATCCCGGAGCTTTTCATAACAGAGACCAGCCTTCTTGAGGTGGCGATTGATGCGCCAAAGGTCGATGACCAAGCGGTCTTGTTCTTCCCATTCTCTGCTAGATTGACCACCAAGAAAATGTGCAAAATCCGGGCGTCAAAAGAGGGGTCCGTTCGCATGATCACTTCCATCACGAGGTACTCGTTACACAGTTCCAGCCAGGCTTGCCACTCCTCCAGAGTCTTCAACGGGAGGGCCCATCAGGCCCCATTGAAGTGAAGCCCCCGTGTGGATCCATTCAAGGACCCAAGAAGGGGCGCCGATGCATCTCCATGCAGCAAGCCGGCCCCCGAGACGAGCATAGGGAGGATCCACTAGGGGGCGGACTTCGGCGGTTGTGGCAGGGCGCCCAAACCCACCGGAACCTTGGGCGTCTTGCCTTTGCAATGTCGGGTGCCGGACGTGGATGCGCCAGAGGGGCCAGGGGCGGGAACAGCACGATCGAGGCTGGCTTGATTCTTGGCTACCACAGACTTGGTCGCCAACTTCAGCTGTTGATTGAGGACCTCCTTTTGGATGTGCTCCAGTGGTTTGCCGATCAACGGGTCCCAGAACTGCCGATGCACCGCGCCCAGCCGAACGTTGGTCTAGAGCGCAGGCCACAACCCATTGAGGGACGTCCCTTTGTGCTACCTGTGGACTTGCTGGAGACGGATCAGGCCCTGCAACCTAGTCATGATCACCATCAGGGCGTGGAGGTATGGCAGGAGGGCGTCCTGAAAGATGGGCCGGAATTCTTGATGAGCCACGAAGTCGATCAGTGCGGAGGTGAGGTCGAAGAGCCACACGACGTAAGGTGCCCAGTTTTGGTCCTCTTGGAAGTAGCCAGAGTTCGTCCCAAGCGCCTGCGCGAGTTGTGCGCTTTCGGAAGTCCGCCGCATGTCGAACCCCTCGGGAAAGCGGAACCCTGGAGGTCGGACCACCGGGTTGGTGATTGACCACGGAAAGAGCCAGGGGTCCGGAAGCCAGACGGCGTTGAGGGAAGCCATAGGCGGACCGTCGTAAAACCGGACGGCTTGTTCTTGCAGCCACTGCTCTGCAGGTGTCCGGTTCATAGAGAGATCTCGGTGAAAACGGCTGGGAATGGAAAGGCACTCGGTGCCTTCGGGTTGTGCCAACAAGTGGCACAAAGCGAAACAAGATAAGAGGGGGACCCAGGGGGGAGCCTAAATAGCCGCCCCCGCTCAGCCACGCCAAAGCCCGCCAAGTCCAAGGGCGCCAAGTTGACGGCGCCTTGGAAGCGACGTACTTTGACTGACCAAAGGGACTAGAAGGGCCAGAAACCCGTTTGAATACAACTGCGACCGATTTGAATCTCGGCGCAGCCCACCCAATGTCGTCCTTGGTGGAAATATAGTAACAAGATAGTTAATGGCATTTCGCACCAAGATATCCCACCCTAGAGAGTCGTGTTCAGTTTAGTTGTTGGATGGAGAGGCAGTGAGGGGAGTGAAGTAAGGGATTAGGGATCTGACTCATCGAGTAAGTCACTGGCTGATTGGCGCTAAGTACTAGCGAAGCGAATGGCAAACTTGACGGATGGGGACTTCGGGTACAGTACAATAAATTGTGGTGAGGTTGTAAGTGTTTGCCATGGGGGAATACATGGCCAGGTGGGTTCAGAAGCCCGGTAAGGCAGAAATGGCTGCGGGAACAAGTTGTCCAGTTTTCTGGCAGCGACCCGATCGGGTCCATTGCAGCCTGCCAGCTTTCTAAGTTTGTGTGTGCCATTCTCACCGCTGCATCAGACTGCTGTATATAGGAGTCCGTGTGGGCGTCCGCTTGCTCCCTCACTGTATTGCTGCGATTTCCATGTGACTCCACGTGTTAGTCATTTCTCGCCATTCGACAAGGTTAACTGCATTTTGATATAGGTTTGGAGGCGCCAAGCTCCCAAACCTTTGTGGCAATGGGGCCCCACCCCCAATCAACGCCAAGACTGCAACAGATGCAGCAGTTCTATGGGTGGGCTGTGCAGCAACCATCCGCTGCATTTCTTCAGCCGCCTCGGAGCTGCCCCTCGACTCTCGCGGAAGAACTGCGGGTCCCAGCCTGGGCGTTTGTCTTCTGCATACTATTTCCAATGCTGACCACTGAGAGGCGGCGACCGAGATGGATGGGTCGCGATCGGGCGGTTGGGCGTCAGAGTTCAGGGTTTAGGGAACGTATTGATAAGGTCTCGACCTCCCTCTCGGTATCAGTTTTCAATATCGGGAACACACTTAACTTCCCAGAGTGCACCAGAACAAGCCCGAAAGGTCGCCGCCGCCGGTCGCTGAATCACCAAGGCAGCGTTTGCCTTGAGCGTGAGCACCCAGAGGTGGCGGGCCCCGTGCCCTGCAGGGCAACATGCCCAGTTCACGCCCAGACGAAGGCGCACAGCGCCTTGGCAATTCTACTCTACGCCCAGCGAGTGCGGCTCCATCCCAAGCATCTTTCAGGGTGGCTGGCTGAATTCCTTGCTCCACAGCTGAATCCCCCACGTGGAGGCTGCGGTCACCCAGGGGGCTCCCAGGGCCGGAAGAGCTTGTGGGGAGCTGGGCTGCGGCGATGTGGGCGTGCGTTGACGCGTGCTGCATATCAATAGAAAGGGAAATTTCGTTTGTTTGGCGAACATCGAAACCTGCATGAGCAATTCGGGGCACCTGCATGCTCCTGGTGGGCTCCAAGTTTTTAACGAGCGCGATTTGGTGCACGTCACTGGGGGAGTCTTGGGTTGCAAATGACATGCCGATTCAATTTGAAATGTATTGTCTATGTCCTGCGGAACCATGCGAGCAGGTGGCGGAGGCCATTCAGGCATGGGAATTGCCAACGCATTCGGGCCCCACTGGAGTCGCGATGCTGTTTCGGAGGCGATAGCATGTTGCTGGCTGGACAGATCTTGGCGTGTTTGGTGCAAATTTCATCCCTCAGCGCCACTGTACTCTTTGGCATGCATGCAAAACGGTGGATGCAGGCACCGCGGTTTTCCACACGCTTTGCATTCCAAGTCGAATTGGCAAAAGAACTCTATTACCCCACCCACCCAACCATTCCACACGCCCGGCAGCACCAGTGACCCTAATGCCTGTGTTATACAAAATACAACGCTTTGCAAAATCGATGGGTAAATCCCAGCATGGTGAGGAAATCCTGCGAGCAGCATTGCGACTTCGCCATCCCCAAAGCCTGGCTTTCCGTTTCACACATATGCCTTGAGGCCAAGATGCGCTCGGCAGCCAGGGTCATTCAAAATGCTCCTTACTAGAACGCAGAATGGCGAGCCTTCTCTACTGAACAAGCGATACTGTGCGACAAAGCGTCCCGCGCAGTAGCAGTGCAGCAACTGCCACGGGCGACCGCACCTCACGAAACACCCACGGTGTTGCTCCCCTTACCGAAAATTCTGGCGCCTCGACGTCCCAGAACACTACCCCTTTGCGGCGCAGGGCTGCGCGCTGAACCGCGATAAGAGCTTTCGGAACAGAACCCTAAATTAGAGTTAACGGGACAAAACCGCTTGAACCCCGCGCAGCGCCGCCATTTCGGCATTCCACGCGCGCAAAACAGCAGCCTGGACCGGCACCCACCGCATGGCCCGGAACAGTGGCCTTCATGGCCCTCGGTGGCGACAGTCCACTTGAAAGAATGCGGAGCATGGAGCCCCGCGTTCCCGCCCCGTCGAACAAATCACCGGTTGGAGTACTTCTTCAGCGTCAAAACTAGGTAGGCAAGAATGAAAAATCCGGCGAAGAAGGCTCCCTCGATGCCAACATATTCCCACTTGTTCACGCCATCGAAGCCGTAAAACTGCAGCACGGTCATTCTGCTCCCATCTCCTGCAGGAAGGAGACAAAGAGGTCTCATGCTGAAGGCGTGGCTGACGGGTGAGGTCGGAATTAGGACGTGGAACAAGGCGAATGCTCCAATTGGCCTGGACCCAGAATGACCTTTGCTGATAACACACTTAAATCAAAAGTTGTACAAGCAAGTACTGTAAGCTACAAAGTCTCGTACCACTTCTTCCAACGAGCGTTTCATACTATTGGAACTGCGTACGTGCCTTTTGTACGTAATCGCGACTGTCCGATAGTTCTCGGATCTGCGTTGCCAACTGCTGTGAGGTGGACTCAACAGCCGCGCGCCTGAACGCAGAGTCACCCGCAGCCAATGTGTTTGCGGCTTTGAGCATCAAGCGCAGAGCACGCATGGATGCATCTGCGACCTCGATTCTGCCAGCAATGAGAGCAGGTGGGCATGGACATATCAAGGTAAGCTTGGGGCTACGTGTGCGCGCACAGACAGTGCACATGCGTGCATAGGAATGCTGATTCGTGAGGACACCTATGCATCTTTGACACAACGACGTCCGTTTCCGTCGCCAAGCCGAAAATGTGCGCTCGCATGTACAGTGCAATGCACAGCAGCGCAGAGTAACAAAGGTACTGAGTGCTTCGGCACCGACAAAGGCAGGAAAGGTGTCGAAAGAGTGGTGTGGAACACAAAGATTTGGCCAAATGTGATGTGACCAAAGGTCGAATACCCACGTTGTGTTCAGTCTTATTGCCTGGTAAGTGGTAGGATGAAATTCTTTCTTTGCGCCTTGTCGCAGTGCCTTTGATAATCGTGCTGGGTGGGGGCGATTCACAGCATCTGCCGACTTGGGAGCAGAACAATGCAGTGGAATAATCTGCAGCCGTCCATTTTACTCACGTATGTATGGCATCAAGTTTGTTGGCTCACAAAGAGCCGGCTAGTCTGATTATATGTGTTTTGGAGGTGGACAAATGCATGATTCACTCACACACTAATTCTCATTTAGAATGCGTTTGTCAAATGGCAGAGCAATAGCATTTTCAGCAGACTGGTGCCGTCGGGCATGTACACATTTCCGTACCAGCAGGAAATATCATTTCTGCGATACCAGCTGCCATCCCATTTTGACAGTAAGTGGCGCCATGCAGTGACTGCGATGGCATAAAAGTAGCTGTGATGGCATCAATCAATTCCAAATGGCATCACAGGTGGCATCGCAAAATATCGTTTTCTACTTGTGTTGAGACCCAAATGGGGTCACCCAACGCACCGCCAGTGACGATGCACGCCTCGTTGTCAGGTTCCTCCCCACAGTCGATATCGGCGTCCCCCCACTGGTTCACCATCTGGGCGCCCCAGGCGTACCGCACGAAGGTGAGCTTGGAATACCAGAACCAGTAGGAAGGGATGTTGGTGGCGCGGATGAGGAAGCCGGAGAACAGGAGGAGGGTCATGCCGTAGGCGGGCAGCGCCGCGTTGGCGACGTCCATGTTCGGGGACAGGGCGGCCACCAAGTATCCCAGAGCTGGGGGCGAGCAGTGAAACACACATGCATTCTCGGACTGATGGGACATTGTCGAGCAAGTCAATAGTACTTCACAGTATGACTTACAGAATCACTTTACACCATCGCCTTTGAAGAATTGCTTGATAGCATTCAATGGAAGTGAATGCCACAGTCAAGAAGGGGGGAGAGGTGGTGATGAATTTTTGCGCTGATTCTCACGCACATCCCGTGGCCCCAACCTGGATATATATCCTCTCGAGCTGTGCACGAGGTGATTGCCACAAGGGGTACTGCTAATGAAATGATTATTCACGCTTTCAAGGCGGAGATACTACATCAGCCCAGATCCCGCGGCGTCGAATTATCCACAAGTGACCTCTGACACGGCACTGTCTAAGTACAATGTCCTGCAGATACATCTGCGGAGGACAGAACTGGAGCTGACTTTCACTATTGGGACACCGCCTTTCCAGAGGCCGAGGGGTCTCTCGCAGAACAAGCACTGTTTTCTACACCAAACGTGCAGGATATTGCCACCGTCGCGAGCAACGCTGTTACCAAAACCGCCGACACTGTTGTTTTCAGCACATTGCAGCGCCCTTGCTTTTCCACCAATGTCACTGTCTTCATACGTAATGGAAAAGCGATTGGCAGTTTGCACATATGCGCCATATTGACAAATCGTGATTGCGCATTCGCCGCCGAGCATGCTTATAGGCAATGGTCCTCCAGTGCTTTGAAGCAATTGTCAAAACATTCACCAAGGACCTCAAACAAATTAGCTAGTGTCACCAATAGCCAGTGTTGCTAATCGTTCAAACAAATGGGGGTAAACCTGTTGTAAGAAATTTGTTCTGTAAAAGGTCGGAAGTGCCGGATGCAGCACTCGAGCCGCACTCACCCACTCCCGTCGCCAGCGTGACAAAATATACGCACCAGAAGAGCAGGAAGCTGCCTTGCAGCTTCACCTGCCGCCGCGTGCCAACAGCGACTCAGAAATGTTCCGACAGAGAAGGCCCAAAAAACAGTGATTGCATCAAATTTCCGCTGGCATGAACGGCATATACTTAATGATACGTCCATTTTTGTACGAGCGGAAAATCAGGGTTCGCTTAAGCCGTGAAAAGCATATACTGATGGTGTGAACAGCATTTAAGTTCGGCCAAGTATTTGGTCATTTGGATTGAATACACAAGGACAACTAAATGTACATAAATCCCGAAATCTCAGCAGATGTGTGCCTGGCGCTTTTCTCCCACCCAAGTACCAGAGCAATGCCAGCAGGTAATATGAGAACAACAAATCATGTTTACCGCGATCCCTGCACTGCACCATTTTGCGCCACATTCATGAGCAGTAATACATGTCGTTTATCAGGTCAGTTCTGGAATCACAAGTACTTCGTTTCTACGTAATCTCTGGGAACAAAGGAGCGCGTATTTGACGCGAGGCACCAAGTGCTGTATTTTTCCATGTGCTTTGGATGATCGCATCAACGATTTCGACCCTGAGCAAGATTCGCGCTCATTCCTGCTGTTCAACCGATTGCATTGAGCACAGTTTTCACTTTGCAAGGTGGCCTTTGGCACGAAGGCCTCCTTGACCACATTTTCAATGTAATTTTTGCCAAGTACATTTAACATAACATTTAGCTTGTTCGCGCCATTTACATCATAAAACGAGATGACAAGTGCGCAAAGCTGTGGACCAAAACTCAAGGGACTCGAAAGCCGCTTGCTGGAAGTGCAGAAAGACTACTTTTCTTCTTTTCTTCTAGTATTTATTCTATTTACTCTACTATATATTATCATTTCTTCTATTATTTTTCTTCCATTTTTTCTTTCCAGCCCAAAGCGTTAGAGCGAAACACAATCCCCCTTGGCTGGCGCCCACTCGGAAGTATGGGAAACAATCAGGAAACGAAATAGCCATGATAATAGCAATCAACGAAAGATCTAGCAAAATTCGGCGAGCGAGACTTAAAACCAACATCTGGTAATGCATGATAGCAAATGTTGCCCAAAGCACAGCAATAAATATGCCATATTTATTGCTGTCCTAAAGCAGCACTTGTTATCATGCGAAGCTGCAATGAAGTAATAGTGCTGACATGCAATTTGTCATAGCCAAACTCACGCGCGCAACATTTTGTCGCGCGTGAGTGTGGCAATGGCAAACTGCATGTCAGCGCCATTACTTCGTTGCAACTTCGTTGTTTCTGTACATTCTACCCGTTAATTTTTCATGCACCTACCGGAAAAAATACCATTGCGCCGAACACCGCGCTTGCCACGAGAGTTATCATGAGCTCATCCAAAATTTTGGCCACGAAATATCTGCAAAGCAAAGGTCAAATGTATCAAGCTCTAAATCAGTAAGTTGTTGAATTGTAAAGAACTCAGCAGCTGTTGCAACTGCTGAATTAGAAATTGGCGACTTGGGAAAGGCAGCTGAGGATCAATGCGCCAGAAATGCTTGCGCCTTCCAATGGCGGTGCTGTTCATTTAAAAGATGTGATTATATGCTTGAATCATGTTGAACTGCTAGCCGTCGTATATTGCACTATCAGAATTCATCATGTTGCGATGCCAACCGCGATGCCATTCCGAAACAAGATGGAGCCATCTTAATCATTGCGATGGCAGAAAATGGCGTGTAATGCCATCATTTAGTGTCAAATGTCATCGCAGCTGGCATCGCAATCATACCGGTTTCTACTGGCGTTAGTAGCTCTGGCCTTGGTGAAGTGGGGATGCACATAGACATAGAAGTATAATTTCAGTTGTGCTTGAATCCTCAGTTTTCACCAGTGCTCGCGTAACGAGACTCTGCCACATCTCCATGCGTTGATCGAGCAATTCTTGTTGGTGCTCTAATGCGTGGAATCCCGCTCACAACTAAATTTACCACTAAATAAAACAAAAAGAAATAAATAAACCACTAAATGCTCATGCCTCGCTTGCCGTCCCGTTCAATAAACAGATATTTCAGGCCATGGCGAAACCTCAAGTTTCGAAGTTGTAGCCTGGCAGAAAGATGCTGGATAAATTTTGCCCCAACCTGGCATTTGGCCGCCAGGCATAGAAGCCATGGGTACTCACGTGATGACTCGATATAGACCGTCATTCCGTTCACGGATGAAAAGCGGACGTTCTGCTCGACACAGCATAAGAGAATCAGGCACAAACAGATACACAACGACAGGTCATCATCAAGGCGAGAATCAACGCTTGCGCTACGAATACTTCCCATTATATGTACTCTTATTATTCTTTGTAATATTATTTTATTTTATTTTCAAAATGAAAGCAAAGTGAAAACAGAGCAAAAGCGGAGAAATTTCTCTCTGTTGTTTTGTCCCTATCGATTGCAACACTACGTATGATGCCGTTCCAGCACCGGTGTCCCACAACTCAACAGAAAGTGCGCATTTTACTCAATTTCTGTCCATGTCTTGATCGAACAAGATTACTGCTAGTTTAGTGTCTGATTCCAGCGACTTTGCTGAAAGACGCCCATCAAGAGTGCGTATCGCGTCAAAATTTGGCATGCTCCTGTAGCGGTGACCGACTCTTTAATAGGGATCATTTCTGTCAGTTTTCGTAAACCCTTGTCTATCACAGGCTCCTGCGACAGGGGACCCAAGAGATAGAACTTGGAAACCAACAGCAGGAGAAATTTACTTTTCCGAATTTCAGTTGTCTTTTGTTTCCTCTGCTGTTTCTGCTCTGAGCAGTATTTTATGCTGACTGAAAGCGAACTTAGCAACACTGCGGCAGCGAACGAAATGCATGTGCTTCGAGACCGGCACCCAACATCGCCAAACTAATGGATGTACCTTGCACTGTCATGTGACAAATGGCACGTTGTTAAGCAAATTTGAAAATTGCACGCAACTGTAAAGAGGATCATGGCGATTGTTCCACTGAGAAACTGCATTACGAACTCAGCAGTGATCAGATACCATGCTTGCGATATGCAGAAATCATCCTTTCAAACTGTACCACCAAAGGGTGTGACTTCAAGTGTAAAGTACTAACACTCTTCTGGGATGAACGGCATAAACCTCAGTACTGCGCTGCTCGATTGTACCATATTTCCTTTAAACCTGTGCCAGTTTCAGTAAGTAAATGTGCCACCACCGTGCCCAATAACACGTTAGGGTGGCAGCCCACTAGCGCATGCGCCAGCACCCCGACCTACGCAACACAATTCCGGGCATGTAGGAGACGGCTCCAAACGCCGGCAGAGTGACCCACATGAAGAGGCATGACGTGATGTTGATGAAGTTGTCGGGCGTCAGCTTGTCCCCGATGCCCCAGTACAGGCTCATGAGGATGAAGGCGAACACCAACTTGTCGCCGACGCGGGGGCCCAGGAACGTTGGGTCCTGGTAGTTCTTTGTGGTGCGATACTGTGCAGGCGCACCCAACGTGAGACGGTGGAGAACCAAGTACGCAGAACAAGGCGGATCCTTTCGAGCTGGTGTTGGACGCCCTATACACGCTATGCATGTTGCTACACATTACAGTATTATATATCAATAATGTAATTATGTGTGCCAAAGTTGTCGACGCACAAAATCGCTATTGAGCGGCAACAAAGCTCGCAGTCTCGATTGCGTTTTGGGAACCACCACTACGGGCGAGGCGCAGCCGGGGCCGCTGTCCCACCTTGATCAGCGTCCTGAGGCCCCACCAGAAGGGCGTCACCGTCGCTCGCCTCACAGACAGCTCCCTCAGCGTCTCCTCCGACACGGCCGCGCTTTCCTTCATCATGGCCTCCAGTGCCTCCTGTCCCTCGCCTTTCAGGGTCGACCTGTTGAAGGTCTCCGCCAGGGCGGCCCCTCCCCCCATGCGGTCTACGTGGACAATGACGTCCGTGATCCACTCCGCCTCGTTTCCCGAGTCCATGGCGACGCGGGGGCCCTTGTCGGGGACGGCGGACTGGAAGTAGGCGTGGGCTGCGCCTGGCACACGCGTGGAGACTCTGAAAACCTTGGTTGCACTAGCAGAAATTACCATGTTTGCGATCCCAATTGCGATGCCATTTTGACACCAAATATGCCACCACTGAGACGCCAAGAAAGTGGCCGTGATGAGTGTAAAATGAGTTTCAAATGCCATCGCAGTAAGCATCGCAAATTGTTGCTGTCCGCTGGTGCTGGGAGTCCCATCCGTTCCTTACGGCCTGATCACAGCGTGTTGTTTTCATTGTTGTGTGTAAACGCGTAAAAATGCGTAAACACAGACTGCGTTTGCACCGTGAGCATGGTGGGGGCGAAATGTGATATGCACCAAAGGCAGTTTTGGAAGCGCAGAAACACACAATAAGGAACCGATTGGGGGCAAATATTACTGAGTTACACGTAAGCATTGAGCGAATAGCTGGTCATGCAGCACCGCGCTGCAGCAGTGCACTTCTTCTGTGGGAAACTATTTGTGCTTTTGGCCCCCTATTTCTTCATCAAGGATGCTTCGTTTTTGTTAAAAACTGTGCCTATGAGCTTGGAGTATGCAGTCAAAAGATTAGGTCAGTCCGTTAATTATTGAGGATTTGTCATTATTTTGTAGCAAGAAATGTAACCTAGTAAACCTCGAACTGCTCGGTCAGAAGTGACCAAAATTTACCTTCCACCTGGCGCTCAAAAGCGTCGCGTCTCACTTTATCTTCATGAAAATTGCTGTTCAAGGTTTCGGGAACCCATATTTTAGATTTTGAACTCCTTCTGTGATTTCGAGGCTGTTCTTGCAGTGAAAATTGTCTCTCAAATAGTGTACTATTAATTCCGGACGGATAAAACAGTTGTTAGATTGCTATGATTTATTGTAATACTGCTGACTGCCGCTTTGATCGCATGGGCATGCGCGCTTGCGGTTATTGCTTTGCTCGCGCCATAGGGGCATCATTCAGACGTTGTGAGTTCCAGCGCGCGTCGGGTTAACTCCACGGTTATTGGCACATGGGAAGATTGCACATGGGTAACGTCGTCGCGTGCGTTCATATTGACTGCATGTATTGCCGGCTACGCTGTTACATGGTGGCAAAGAGAGCCCTTGTCGCCATGTCGAGCTCCGCCCAAGCGCAGCTCTACACTGGAGCCCTCCACCCATCCAGCAGGAACTCGAAGCCTAATTCCAGTGAGTTGATTAGACAGGCAATACGCTCAGAAGACAACAACGCATGGGATCTCGACCAGCGCAAGAATTGTAGCCATACGGAATTGCAGCAAAAGCGTGCTGAGCAAGCATGGGTATCAGATCGTCAAGCTGATTCAATGAGTTGCCTCGATGGAATCTGCATGTCTGAGAAACCTGCTCTGCAGGAACCAAACTGGAAGAGAGTTTGGACAGCGAGGAGAGGGAGCGGCTCACATCTGTCTCCAAAGTACACGAGCTGTCCGCGCACCAGCATGACCAGCCTGTCGAATAGGGCGAAGGCGCAAGGCGAAGGCGAGTGGACGGTGGCGCAGATGGTGATCCCGTCAGACGTGAGGGCCTTCACCAGCATAAGCACCTGAAAGGCACATGCGCAGGGCACCAGGCGCACCTCACATCGCCATTGCCAAAGCATTATACAACAATGCACAATATTTTGGTGCAATAATTTTTCAGCACGTGGGTGCACTTGTCCAAGCATGTTGGAATGGATGATCATTAAAGTTGGTGGAGTCCTCTAGACAGGGTCGCCGCGTCCCTCTGCATTTGTGAGGTTGGATGGTCCACCCGCGAATTGGTGAACGGACATTGGCTGCTTTGCGGGCATGGACGGGCGATAACGGGTATGATATTGCGTGGAATGACATTGCAAAACATGAATTAAAGTGTCGGGGATTACTTGGGCACCCTCAACAGACCAAAAAGTCTTATTGTCGAGTTGGATTGTCTCATTGAACTCATTTAGCAATTTCCATCGGCGAAACAAAAGGTGAACAGACTTTGGAGAAGAGGCCTGGCGTATTCTTGTCACACAGTATGTGCACGTACAACTGGCTCGTTCTCCAAGATTTGAATTACGTTGCAATTTAAGTGTAGTTCCCGGCAGTGTGGTGCACGAACATTGAAAAAATTTGTCCAGCCATCCAGCATCTCCCAGGAGTGGCGGCGCCGGTTGTGGTGTTTGAAATATCTGCAGATGATATCAACCGATCATCCCCGATATGCCGACGGTCACCTGCTTGAACAAATTTACTGTGAAAATGGTTCTTGCGCACTCTGACCTCGTCCGCGCGATTCGGGACATTCCATTGAAATTAGACTCATATCCTTTGAAACTAGGTATATATTGACAATACATACCATGAAACTGTGTGAAAACAACCTGTGCGAAATCTATACCAGTGGAGAGATCCCGCTTCCAGGGACACCAAGAAATTCACTGCAATGGGGCATCACGGATCATCATTTTTTAGACAGGCAATTTTTTCCATTGCAACAGTCTCACCTCATTGGCTGTGTATGAGTCCAGTCCTGTGGTGGGCTCGTCCAGAAACAAAACCTTGGGGTTGGTCACCAGAGCAATGCCAATGTTCACCCGCTTGGCTTGGCCACCGGAAATACCCTTCATGAGAGCATTTCCAATCCTGGTGTCCTTGGCACTCTCCAGGGCCAGCTTTTCGATGACGGCGCCCACCGCCTCTTTCTTCCTGTTGTAGGGCTCGCTCACGGGGCGCTTCAACTCCGCCGTGTACATCATCATCTCTTGCACGGTCAACATACCCAGCAGTGTGTCTGCCACACACAACCCCAAATGGCAACGTATTCCTTGAAAATCGAGGTTCAACATGTGCAACTATGGCCAGTGTCGTTTCTGCTGGCAACGGCATCCGCAAAATCTGGCGCCATACCAAACTGCTCCACGTAGCCGGTATAGCGCCTTAGAAATTTCTGAGTGGGTTTGTGAGCGGCGAAGAGAATTTCGCCTTTCGTCTCTCCGCCGGTTTTCCGGCCAGCCAGCAGGTCCAGCAGCGTGGTCTTGCCGCTTCCGCTGGGGCCCATCAGGGCGGTCATCTGGCTCGGCAGCAGGTAGGCGCCAACGTGCTTTAGGAGGGCCGTCTTTTTTCCCTTCTCCTTGCTGCTGGGCACCAAGTATTCGATGTCCTAAATTGCACCAAGACACATAACCCAATCGAATCGCGACTTTAATGCGACAACATTCTGGAGGCATTCCATCCAACCAAACCCTTGTAAGGCATCGATCGATCGATCGATGAATCGCTCGTCAAGTACCGTAGGTTTCTAAATCTTTCCGCATCGGAAATTTCACAATTACGCTTTTTCTCTTCGCATTTTGTTTGCCAGACAGTTGCTTTTATATTTTGACGTTGCTCTGCAAGAAAAAGAAGAGCGCTATTTTTTTTGTCCGCCAAAAAGGGGCAAAGCGCAAAGTTGCTATGCGGAAGGACTTAAAACCCACGGTATCTTATTAAACCATCAATCCGCACTTAGGCTACTTTCACGCATGCCAGGAAAGCATGCACTGAATAGGGTTCAAGAAAAAAATGCATCACGAAATCGCAGTCGGGATTAAAGTGTGTCCCATGGCTGAGCCGCGGCCTTTGTACCATTTCGCGCTCTCTGTATAGAACCTGATATGCGTGTTCCCTGCATGGCTGTCCCTCACTAGAAGGTGCACTGCCGTGATGTATCCTTTGGTGTACAGCTCATGGATGACATCGTTCCTTAATGTGAGGATGTATATCCCACCGCGAGGATATATACCCCATTATCTCCTATCGCACTCTCCAGAATGGAACCATTTTTAGAGCGTGACTGGGATTTTCAATCATCTATCACAATCATTACTCGCCCACCTCCCGGCATGCGGGACCACCACAATCGTGAGAATTTTTCCCAATCGCCATCGGCCAGCACTATAACAAAGGAGAATAGGGAAAGGCTGTGCGCACCTGCAACCGATATCAATACCAGAAGATAGATGCGCACATGCTGCGATTACGTACAAACGTTGATTTTATGATTTTCTGCTATGCTCGTGTCCATTTTGTTCCTGATTCATTATTTGCCACTTATAACGGACCAATTGACGGTGCAATTTTGCACTCCTTCCCCCCCTTCAGCGCCCCCAAAGACCCGATTCTGGGCCCCCGGCCCCTCTATTCCGTACCCGCCCACGCATGCCCAATTTTCCGATCTCGCCGATTTCAATGCGGCACGCCACACCCGTCCGTCACACCCCTCTCGACGGACCGCGTCCTTGTGGACAGCCATGAACCCACCTTGAACGCCACTTTGACGCCGTTCTCCACCAGCGCGTCCATGGCGGCCTGCTCATTGTCCGGCCCGTCGCCCCCGCCCACGCCGAAGCTGTTGCTGAGCCCCTTCGTGAGGCGCGCGCCGCTCTGGCCGCCCGCCATGGCTTCACTCCCGCTGCCAGCACGTCAAGCAACTGCGCTCGCAAACGCACAGACGGACGGTCGGCATCGACGCCTCGCCCACGTGCATCCGCCCGGGGGGAAAGGCGCTGGACTCAGCCGTATCTTCAGGGGCGCCGAAATTTTGGCTGCGAGCTGTGGCGGTTAGCCGCCCAGGCAAAGGGGGCGGAAGGCCCCAGCTGCCGGAGACGGGGCCACCGCAGGGCGACAGTGCAACGCCAAAGGGACCTCGACACCGTGGAGGCAACGCCATTCAAGCGGCGGCGCGCTGGGGCGACTGCGGCAGGAGAAGAAGGGCTTCGCTGCCGCTGGCACTGGACGATGCCACTCGCGAGCGACTGCGCTGCCGTGCGTGCCCGGCGGTGATCGCGCCAGCAGCATGACGCACCTCTTCTTGGTTGTTTGGACACTCTGCGGCAAAGGCGAACGCCGCAGCAGTTGTGAAGGGAGGGTCCTAGAGCCTCCGGGGTTCCTGCGAGCGTGATGGGATGGGGGGCGGGCGGATTGTAATGCGCGCACTCCGGAGCAAGGAACAGGATCCGGGCATCTGATTGATCCATGGCAATCCGGGGGCGTCACGTTATGCAGCTGCCGATGCGCACCACGTGTATGCTCCTCACCACGACGCCATCGCTTGTCAAATGGTGTAATGCGGCACCGCAACAGCGACCCGTCTGGAGTGAACCGCGAGTAGCGGCCTGCTGGGTGCGAAGAAGCTCCAACAAAGCCATATTTGTATATCTGGCCCCAGCGCTTTCGTGCGTTAGACACGGGCATGTGACATGCGGATGCGGCCACAGCACAGATACATAGGAGTACTCCCGTCCTCTCGGATGAACAAACGTGATGCTCGAATGCGGTTAAGAAGATGGCAATTCACATCAATTAAGACCATCCACGGCGTGCAAATGCACATTTTTATCGATCACTGGTAAAAGAAATGGTAGATTTATTTCATACTACAGTACATATGCAATACTACAGTGATATGTTTGATTGAATAGAGCGTATATAAACTGCCCCTCAGCATGGAATGGATCCATTCAACTAATTGAAATGAATTCATATATTCATTTACCCAACAGCAGCTAAAAACTCAAAATTACTAAGGCAAATAGATAAATTACGAGGGAATAATCCAAAAAACATAACTAATGCTATTCTTATAACTGCTCAAACCATTTAGCAGCTAAGAAACGCAACTAAGAAAACCATATTAAACTAAAGGCTCGACTTCCTTTCGCATTCAGCCGCATTTAAACAATCTAGGTCGTTTGGATTCAATTACGGTCAAATACGAGCATATGAGAAGCTCGATGTACGCACGCCAACAAGTGAAGTAGGCCTATTTTGATGACAAACTTCAACAAGTAAAGCACAAATCGATGGCAGCAACGCAATGATGTGGAATCCCGTATAATGTCCTTGGTCAGACGTGGTGGCGAATCCTACCATACGTTCCGCCGCTGCCGTGTTCTTGGAACTCTACACTCACGCACCTCCGCAGCTGTGCAAATCAATGAATCTGATATCCGCATTTCTGAGACACCCCACAACGAAACAGCCTCGGTTTTCATGTGGTGCTCAGGAGGTCATCGGGCAAGTCCCTGATTTGGGATTAGGCCAATTTTCCATGCTCTGTGTGTCGCATCTCAATGTGCCACTTGTCCGGTACAGGTTTGATCCGAACCAACGTTTTCCATCTCCAATCCTCTACTGGCATCGCCACCAGGCAGTCTGGAGCACGTCACCATCGCAGGGCTAGATCACTGAACTTGGGCCTCTAAAGCATTTGCTTACTTGGACCCGGCTCCCAACACACTGCCTTCAGTGGCCCTTGTAAACCCTCTTGAAAAGAAGCGCCCTGCCTGGTTTCGGCTCACGGCGCGGCGCCAATCTCTTGTTCAGCTCCAACCAAAATTGTCCGCGAGAAGGAATTCCCATTCGCCTATTTCTCTTGGGGAAAAGTCGTACTGTGATGGGAGCCGCGATGCCAAGGCTCTTGTTGCTCGTGGTGCGCCTTGGATGGAAGATGCGTCTTCCAAACTTTCTGAAATTTGTCGCCGCGAATTGCTGAACCAAATTTCGAATTCGCAAGCTGGCCGCACCAATTCCTCCAAATGCAAGTCATGTGAGAGGTCAGCAGCTCTGGTTGATTATCTGAATACCGGTGGGCGCCACATCTGTGCAGAACCGGCAGCGGATTATAATCCGCATTATTGTTAATTATATTTATAAGTAATTATAATCACATAATTATGTGATTGAAGCGGGTCCAAGCGGCTCCCACACTAATAGCTTCCGGTCCCGGCCAATTCCTATTTTACCGGCTACCAAAATCCATGTAGAGTGTGATGCCCGCATGCTTGCGCATTCTCTGAACATCCGATACTGTCTCCTGTCCAGCTTCCAGAGAATCCCTGCAGCACACTCGGCCCCGCAAGGAGGTCTCCGCCGCAGTTCAATTTGCCCCATCCTGTAACCTGCTGGAGGCAGCCCGAGACACCCCAATCAATAGGGATGAAGCTGCAAGATGCTGACCAGTAGCCTAAGATTCTTAGACTAAGAGGCAGTGTCCAGCAGGCCATGTGTCTCTGCAACATGTCGCCAGCATCTCGAGGGGGGTGAAAAATATCTCTCTTGAGCAGCGAAGCAGGTACACAGATGGTTGTGGGACATTGAGCAGCGTGGAGTGAGGAAAAGCGTGAGCGGCCAGAAGTGCGGGGCGCTCGTGAGATTGCGCGGTACAGGTAGATGTGTCGCTGGGTATCCCTTGCGATGTGTCCTGCACTTGGCCGCTGTTGCGTAGCGGTTTACATGAGCTCGCGTGAGCTCCCACAGAACGCACACACAGTGCACTGTGTGTCTTGCGTAGTACCACCACGCTTTCACATTTGCAATGCATGCAACGCAAAGTGTGAAATTGACGCGCCTGCTGAACCCGTCGCTATGAATATTTTTTGTGGGGTGTTGGACATTGCTGAATCTTGAATCGGCTTTTTCTAGACATCCGCACTTTAAATCTGATTCCCAGCATTTGAGTTCAAATTTCCCTGTTTAGTTTCAGGAATTTACATTAATTTGATTGCATCGATGCAATCGATTCTACATGCCAGTGAATGGTGCATGGAGCCACGAATGACATCCATTCCGTTATATAATAGTTGCAAGCTTATTGCGAAATTGTTTTAGAGAATGCATCATGTGCGGGTCCAATGTGTTTTCAATCTGCATCCATAAGCAATCTCGGCTCAGTTGCATGCACAAGTTGATTTTTAACAAGATGGTGGTAAGGCTACAAAGGACACAAAGTGAAGTAATAAATCTTGTGCAGATGAGAACCAGATATTTTTCGAAGTGCATGTGTCATAGGTGCTCCAGAATGTATTTCCATTTCCATAAAATCTACTGTGGTTGCATTTTCTTTTCTGCCATTGCACCACTCGCAAATTTACCATTTAATAAACAATCCATGGCTATAACACAGTTTGTGCCATGTGTTTTGAATGCATGCACATGCTGTGCAATATGGGTCTAATCGCTCCATATGGGGTTATTGGAAAATTGGTCTCTTGGGCCCATGACTACAGTGCCATGGAGTAACATTTCATTTGCAATTTTCTTTCCTGACATGCTTGATATATGCAATGAAGATAATCAAGCGTGCCCGGCTACCAAACGAATCATATCAAGACTCGGTGGTGCAATAGGGCACATTGATGTTCCAATGAACGTGGTTGAGGATGCTTGCATTCTTGCCTGCATTGAGGACTACTCCATTAACCCAAGGTACACAATAGCAATGGTGACCTTGTAGGTGTGCAGCCATATGCGCCTTTCATCTGTGATTGGATGACCAAAGTTGGTCAAAAGTGATGTGCACAATTGACAACACAACAATCATCGAAACTTAAAGCACTTAGCAGATAACAACCACAAAATTGTAGTATATTGAACCCCTCTGCAGTTTTGATTTTTCAACATTGCGATTCTGCCTTTGAAGCACGTGAAGATTTCTGAAGGGCTCGAGGGTCAAAGGCCGATTTCTCTACTAAAGCATCGCATAAATGCGAATCACATTTTGTTGCTAGAACATTTTTCCTCTTTTGTGCTTTCCATAATGAGCGCCGCCAGAAGAAATCCGCTCAATGAACATAGCCTCAAATGCTAGCTTGCCATTACAAAAGCTCAAGCAATTTGGGGATGTACGTTGTGGGCAGGACAACGACCCTTGTGTTAGAGATGGGATTATTCTACACTTTGTTGTCACCATAATGTTCCTCACATTTTCTCCCCAAAGGAAAACAAGTGCTACATTACAATGCAAAAATTTTGAATACACTACGATCACATGATGTCACATGTATCGTGCCTCGTGTGGTCACATTTTGCACATTACCCCCTGGTTAGGGGATGTCGCTGGCTAGCACCCGCTGCCTTGGTGTGATATGATAGCTGGTTATGTACCCATGTGGTTCTGCCTTTGTTAATGCAGTCGCAAATTAGAGTATTCTCAAATATTGCAACATCATAATATGATTGCATGACTCACACAGTCACGGGGGCGTTGGTCTTCCCATCAATACGCCGACCAAAATATCACAAGCTGGAATATTACAACAATATACACCAAAATGGTCCCTTACACTCTTTTTAAGCACATACAAGGGCAGCTCACACATTTTGTGAAAAATAATACCGCCACAGGGCCGGGTGTTGTTGAGCACAATCTCGGAGCGTCGCTGGAAACAGGCTTGATTTTTGCGTTTACGTTTACGTTTTTACTTTTACGTTTTTACGCGTAAAAACGTAAATTTGCAAAAGGCCCTATTTTTACGGCCATTTTTACGTTTTTACGGCTCCCTGGCACACGTAGATTACACGGCAAAAGTTGCGTACAATGATCAGTCCTCCGCCATCTCCAGCAACCGCAACACAATGTCCGCCTCGCCCTTGGTAAGGGCGATAATGGCGCAAAAAAAACGCGTCTTCTGCCTCTTTCAAAGCGTCTGACTGCCACTCTCCGGACTCTGTAAATCTTTATGTACTGTCCTTATGTACACCAGGCAGTTTTGCCGTTGTATTTACGTATTTTTACGCATTTTTACACGTAAAAACGTAAAAACTATTTTTACGCGTAAAAACGTAAATACGATCAGTTTTTACGGCGTAAAAACCAAGCCTGGCTGGAAAGCTTGGCGCAGCTGACACTCCAGTGACCCCCGGTGTTGTAGATCTCAAGTCTCCCAGCTTCTCTTTTCAGCAGGCCCCAACTGGGCACACCCCCAAATCGCAATCTTAGCCAAAATGAACCCACTAAGATAACCAGATGCCGGGCGCTGGCTCTAAAAGGATTAGTTAATAATCAGTAACAAAGTGGACGTCGTAGAGGTATGCGTCATGTGGTCAGAGGAGCGCTCACGATGGATGGCCTATGGGCCTGATGTGAACAGATGCCTGCCCGAAGGTTGACCACCATACCGAACGGATTAGGATCTGAATGTTGGGTCTAACTATGGGGCACCGCTATGAGCTCTACCCAAATACGGCTAGTAGGGCTAATCAGCTCAAGTGAGGAAATACCGAGGACATGGGACGTTCAGTCACCCTGACCGGCGTAGAAAGAAAGGGAGTAACACCGCCCTCAGATAGGCTGACAAAACCCGCCAAGGGGGGCACGGCAACGGATAGCAAAGGGGGAAAATATGGTTAGAAATGCAAATGGCGGTCGAGCGATCGACAGTGCTAGCCGTGCCGGTCCAGGCGGAATATTACCTGAAAGATTGGTGGACACCTGCTCCCCGAAGGGTATAATCAAGGAAACAAAATAAAAAAGAAAAATAGAACAAAACAACAATAATAAAAATAAAAATAATAGTAATAATAGTAACAGTAAGAATAATAGAAAATAATAATAGTAATAATGATAAAATAGAAGATAATGATAGCATATATTTTGATCATTTAATATACAAAATGAGGCACTACAATATGAAGCCTGGGCGCCTCTTCCTATCCTAGCGACAATGTGACATTTTGAATAGGCTTGGTATCTACTGTAGAGACACATGCATTTCATGCGTATTTATGCATATGAATATTTTGTACGTTCGGAACGGAAAAGAGCGCGAAAATTCGTAAATCTTGCAATAAGATTGGGCGTTTCTCTGTTTGCTCATTTTCAACGCATTAAAACGTAAACGTAATAGCGGTGTTGTATACCAAGCCTGACTGTGAATGCAATCATGTGAGTGTGAAGGACCCAGCAGCGCTGGAACACATCCCCATATCGGGGATATGAAATTTCCCATGCCCTTGCCCACATGCTGAACGTTGATCACGATATTTGCTATTCAAGATTCTAAGCCACATTAAGGAAATGGGCGCACACTGCATCCAAGATAGCCAGATAATTCCTGTTGAGTTCAGCGTCCATGCCGTTGCTTGGAAGCCGGAACAGGCAAGTGCTTCTGGCTGCAGTCCAAATGGTTATTGCTCTCCTTGTGCAAGATGCCAGTTCGCAGTGGTAAATGCTATGGATGCGATGTTGACAATGTAGGGAAGATGTGAGAGCAACATGCTTTTGTTCAAGACTGAAAATCACGACTGGAAAGGCAAATGGGATGATCACACATGGTTGTTCCTTGCCCAGAGCTCCGCGACGACGACGGACACTTAGGATCGGCAACATGCATTGAGGTCAACTGGCACATTGAGCACGCAATTCCGTTGCATTTTTTTCCGCTCATGCAGCCAGTTTGGAATTGGTTCATCTGAAACCGTATTGTAAAATCGCATGCCTCATTTCTGATTGATGCAATGGTCATCAAGTGGGGCTGTTGACATGTTGCCCATTCTGTGTCATGCCGTGTAGCAATCTAATTATTCGACATTCGAAGAACTCTCGCTGTTTCAATGCGAACTCATGAACGCCAGATATTCACTCGCTTAAACCCACTGCCTTTTGACCTGGGAGCGTGAAAGTATTCCAACATATGGCGCCAAATTGGCAATCTTATCCAGAAAACCTGCTTTGTTTTTTGGAGTGAATTACGCTTGTTAGTTTTTCTGAGACCCGCCGAGCGTATTCCGACCGCACTGGAACTTAAAGGTGAAAGCGCTGCGCATCAGAAAGAGCGCCTTTTGTTTCTGGCAAACCCGATTCGTGCACACCTCACACCGTCGCAGATGTTCCTGCGCCGGCTTGGCATAAAGAGAGCTTGAACGGAAGCAAGAAGAAAGACCGGAACGTTTCTGTATTGATCAGCCACATTTACTGTCCATCCCCTCGCCAATGCGATCGAGAAAGATCCTGCCAAGTGAATATTCCGCCATTATCGGGGCATCCAGACGGCTTCAGAACTAGCAGAGCGCTGATGCTTTCCCCAATCATCGTAAAAGCCCAAGTGGCTCTTTTGCCGTGGGCAATCGATTTGACTCGGTTTGCATGTGTACGATCCCGTTCAACTTGGGAAATAGTTCTGTCGCCTTCAGGGATCATCTGACTGTCCAAAACAAACTGATTCCCTGCGCGATGTCAAAAGCCGAAACCTAGCTGTCTGCCCTGCTTATGGACTGTGTGCACTTCGGTAATAATTACGCATCATTCGCATAATTTTGGCTAGATGCAATGGCATTTTTACTCCTCTCCTTTCTCATCAGAACCTAATAGTTGGCTCTGCCTGCGCTAATTCGTGCAAATCAATTTGACCTGTTGCTGATGGTCATTGCTTTCAGGCCGCGAGGTGCGCTCTGCTGACGCTTCAGATGCTCTCCAGGCCCCAGAATATGTCCGAAACCACGGCGCCGTCTCCTGCGTGTGTCTGAAGCGGCAAAGCCAGCGATCTGAGTGGAATCCATTGAGAGCAAAACATGTAGGATGTGCAGCATCAGGTGCACACAAAATCGACGTTTTATTATCGCGCACACACTGAAAAAGCGAAGGCTCGTATAGAGAACTATGGGAAAAAAATCACGGGACCGCTCAGCGTCTTGGGCCCATGTTATGAGTGGTTGCGTGCCCATCACAAGTGGCAGTATCATCGCATTGTCAGAAAAGAAAATCAAATACATTTTGGGATGCCACAGGCGTGATGATATCAAAAGTTGTTCATCATGCGACTGGAGGCGTAATGGAGAGCAGCAAGCAATGGTGCATTTAGCTAAATTCACAGGGGAAAAACGGCCAAATGAAACATGTTCAAAGGTGTACAAATTCAAGTGTTTGGGTTATTTTCGTGTTTTAGAGTACAGAACACTGATGAAATGAACACATATGTGTCCGCAGAAAGTGCTATTTGTTCCTTTTCTTGCTAGTGATTGCGCATAGATAGATGCAGGCATATGTATATGGAATAACATTTCGAATGCAATTGCATCGTGTTCCCTACATGGCCAAATTGTGTCCTATTATTTTGTTGCTCCATCCTCTGCAAGCACGAAAACTAGAATTCATGGAACAAAAAAGCGCATTTGGAAAACACTTTAAATTGGTCATTAATTGCTATTTCCGCGCAAAAGCATTGACTCGCAACATCTGTCGCTAGGACAGGAACAAGGACTCTCTCTATTGATTTGCAGCATCCTTTATCAGGGGCAGGGAAACTCATGGGAAACGGGGGAGGGTGGAATCTCAGTGGAAATGGACAAAGGCTGAGACACAAATAGAACGTTTGCTTGGAATTATTCCCAACTTCGCTTCTAAGGTGCCAGACCTGTGTTTGGTCAGGTTTATTTGGCAAACGTGCCAATAGGATTTGAGCAGCATCTGTCACGGAGCGTCGACGAAGATCGCAAGCATGCACGCACCTCCCCGGTCTTCTTCTTCTGCCTCTGCTTCTTTCCCGCCCGCGAGTCGTACGTGGTGGTCGTCCTGGTCGACATGCCCGTGAAGCGCGACGCCTTTGAGTAATCCGCGGCGCGGCCCTTGCGCTTCTTGTCCCCGGCCTCCTTGCGCTTGCCGCCCTCAGCAGGTCGGTCGTACTTGGGCAGGTGGGCGGAGGATGTCTTCGGCGACGGCTCCGGGGTGTAAGATCCGGGGGACAGGGGGTCCGCGGCGGCTCTGCCGTCGTGCGCACGGATGCTGAGACTCGCTGAATTCGATGTATTGTGCATTGGATACTCGACCTAAGATTTAGGATGTAGGATATTGTAGGTTAAATTTTGTGATGATTGAATGGCTGAGCTTGTCGAACTTGGGCAGCTTGACCTTCAGCGCCATGGCGGGTGGCTCAGTTGCAGATTACACGATTCCGGGATTCGATTGCGGCCTTGCTGTCCCGACCGATGAAACAAATTCTGGAAATTCGAGATGAGCAAAAACAATGTTCAAACCGCGTTGGAGCGGGATGGCACCTCGTTCCTTGGCCAACGTTCAGCGCCAGTTTCTGGCGGTGCCTCGCTCGCGCTAGTGAAAATTTCCCCTTTCTGGGGCGCCAATTTACCGTGAATGGCGCGTACTGGGGCTCTTTCTGTGACGCGACTGATTGAAAAAGCGTCCCAGTAAGAGTCACTAATGTTCAATTAGCGTCCCAGAAGTGGTATTTACATCAGTATTGAAGTTACCGCGGGCGCCCCACCTGCTGTGCATCCTGGCGGCCTGCTTGAGCTGCATGTCCCTCTTTTCCACGACCACCTGCGCCATCCTCAGTTCCGCTTGCAGGTCGATGTGTCGCGATTCTGACACCTCCAGCTGCTGAACCGTCGCCGCCAGGCGCTCACGCGTCACCTCGAGCTCCCCCTCCGCTTCCTCGGCGCGCCGTTTGTACGACTCGACTTCCCTCGCGCTGTTTTCCAGCTTGGCGCGCGTAACACTGGGCATGGTGGGAGGGACAATCCGAATTCAATCCCAATTCATTCAGTTTCAATTGGTCGATTTTTTTCATACGAGCTGGACTTGCGTCGCCTGCTAGCATTACCACGCGGGTGTGTGCACATATCATATATGTGCATCTATGTGTGCTCATATATGCAAGTAAATGCGAAACTTACAGGAATTTCAGCAGTCCAGAAGCCGGCAAAATTGCGCGACGTGGTCTATCCAACGCTTTTGTCCACTAATTCGCTGTTTTCTTCAATCATGCCGAGTGGCATGAACAACAGTACATCCATAATCAAGCTGCATTCCGTGTTCCACAAAGCTACAGCAGCAATGTTCCACGACTTCGCGCAATGTGAACACGGAATTCTTGTTCTTTGTTTTTGTGTCAAATTCTGCTGGTGCCACCTCTGCATGTCATCCAGGGCCTTCTGGCAGTTTCTGGCAGCGGTCTCGGCCACGCTCTGCTGCTCCCGACCGTGCTCCCGAATCAGATCCTCCTTCTCCTGTCGTGCTGCTTCCTGGGCCTCCCGCACCTCTCCTTCTGCCACCGCCTTTTGGGCCTCTATTTCAGCCTTTAGATCCGCTTCTCTCTGGTTGTGCTTCTCGACCAGCTGATCCACCTCGGATCTGCACAGCCGCAATAACGCACACACGCTAGCTATCAGGATGTCTTCAGCCGGATCGTGGGTTGGCTTTTGTTTTTCCTTTTTCTCTTGATATGATTGATTGGGGGAGAGCGCTAGCATGAAGGACATTCTGCAGGAGTAACTGGACATGATACAGCGCGTGACATTACCTCGATGTGGTACCGCGCTCGTAAAGGCAAACCTTCTGTTAGGTCTTGTTCTTTCAATTTAAGATTGCGCTTACATTCGCATTCGTTCATTCGCATATACATGACCAAAACCATCAGCAAGCAAAGTGAAAGCATCACGCCTTGATTTACTTTTCTAGGACGGATTATGCAGATAATGTGCGAAATCAATCGATTCAGAACGCTTAAGAAGTGATTAAATGGGGCAGAAGGGATAATTCCGGGCAGCGACACAGGCCGACTGCCATTTTTTTCTGTCCAAACAATTTTTTACTTTTCTCTCCTGCCCTAACCGCAAAATCCCCATTAAATATGATATTCCAAGCGATGAAACACACCGCCATGGCACGCAGGGGCCCATCGTCGACCCGTTCCTCACTGCAAGCAATTTGACGGACGCCAGGACAAATGATCGATCGTGCGCGCGAATGGCTCGCGCTGTTTGCCGAATGCGAGACAGGACGACTGGCGGAAGCCTGTCCACAGAAAGAAACGACCACTTGTCACAAAGTAGTAATTGGAATTCAGACGAACCGCCACAGCGGCTACCTGTGTGCGCTTTTGATTTCCGCGGCTGCGGCCGCCGAAGACTCTTCAAGCTTTTCCGCCTTCAATTTCAGGTCCGCCACCTCCTGCACGAGCTCTCGCACGCGCCTGTCGGCGCCTCCCACCGTCTCCGCCGCCTTGGAAATCTCCTCGGTGAGTCGAGACTCGACGGCGCCTTTCTCCTTCTCCAACCTCTCAATCTTTTCCACGTACTTCGCAAAAGTTCGCAGCAAAAGACAGATTGCTCAAAACCAGAATTATAATTAATGCTGTGCCACAGCGAAAACAGCGAAAACCTCTTCGAGCCACTCTCTTAGGTCATGGATTGATGTACTGTAGCAGCAGCAACGAACATAAACATTGAAAACCGTTCTTTGTATTTCTGACAACGAGGTTGTGCGCAGTGATGACGCACCTTCCGCAGTCCTTCTTCCGCCTCCGCCTTCGTCTTCCTCTTGAAGTCCTCCAGCTCCTGCGAGCACCGGAAAATGGTCGGTTTCACCAACCAAGAGATCTAAACTGGCACTGGAACGGAGTAGGTGGCTGCCAAATTTCTCAAGTTAGTGCTTGAAAGAGAGCTGAGCAAACATCCATGTTTCAAAGTGAGCCACGCAGGAAGGTGCATAATAGCGCACATCATTTGAAGCTGCATTGATACTGGATATCTTTGCAAGTGCAGCTTGCGCTGCATTTTGAATTGCATGAACTAATGGCCAACCTAATCCATCCCACTGTGCATTTTGAAAATGAACCATAAAACAACTCATTTCGCATCGGATGCAAAATGTGGTGCCACAAAACCTAAACTTGTCCAAGGTAACTGTGCGCAAAACGAATGCGACCATGCTTTCAAGGCATTGATCGATGCCTTCTACCTTTGCCGTACGCTCCGCAAATCTTTGCATCCTCATCTCCCCAGCATTTCTCTCCTCAACAAGTTTTCTTTCGAGCTCTCGTTTGGCTCCGGCGTCCCGCTGTTCGATGGCTTTCATGTCGGCTAAGAGATCATCTGCACGGGATACCGCAGCAGCCTGGCGCATCGGCATTCAGAGCACACTATCAAGACTGGTGTTTTTCAACGAGGCCTGCCCAGTACACTTGTTGTTCACGTGTGCAATTATGGCGCGCTGCAGCCCACGAACTGGATATGAAGAGTCAAACATAATTTCCTCATAAGCCGGAAATGTGGAATGTGGAATGTGGAATCTCTGGGTCTCTTGGTCGTTTTTTATGTGTACATTTCAAGTTCTAACTGAATAGCTAATTCACAGCCAACAGGACGACAACTAGAAGAACTGCAGTTTGTCTTGAATGTTCATTATTTTAATGTGTGCATATGACATGAGGGGACCGCTACATGCTGATATACATATTAGTGATTATATGCTTATATTACATATGATACTCATGATACACGTGGTATTACAAAGTCTTGCTATTAAAGGCGCAAACGCTCTATTTTAACGAGTTTTTAATACGTAAAAATGCTTTTTAGTTTTTTGCGCGTAAATAGACTCAAAAAATGTAAAGTTAGGCAATGTACATAAAGACAGTATTTGAGGACTTGATGAGTCCGAGGACTTGCCTCCAGACGCACTGTAGTAGGCAGAAAACAACATTTTTGTTCGACGGCGACGTTAACCCTTGTGGATGGCGAGGTGAACGCTGCGCTGCGGGTGCTCGAGAGGCCGCGTAATGGTCATTGTTTGGGGCATAATCATGAAAGCTGGGTGTGAGTACGAGCCCTGAAAATGCGTAAATAGAGCCGCAAAATGACCATTTCTCTATTGACGTGTTTTTAAAAATGTAAACGTAAAAATGGTGCCGCAAACCTAAATAACAGGCCTGATGCTGCATGATAAACATTACCGCAATACACATACGCTGATACTGCATTAATGTACATGTATGATATGATGGGGTCGCTACATGCTGTGCTTCCAGGGATTCGAGCGCTGCTGCCATCTGGTCTTTTTCATCCTTCCCCTTCGTGATCTCGCCATCACGAAAGAGCAGCTGGCGCTCGAGGTCGTCGCACTTCAGCATGAGGCCCTGGTGATCCTCCACAGCACGTTCAAGAACCTTCTGCTTCCCGTTCAGCTCCTCCCTGGAGGCCTGAAAACGCAAACGATGGTGAATGTTTTGCCCGAGAATGCGGTGGAGACCTTGAGTACGCTACGTAGGGAGCCATCTGGTAATCAGGATGGAGCTGCAGCATCTGTGGTGGGCTGTGTGAGTTTATTGATGCGCCGCTTATCAATGTTTCTGCAATGCCTATCCACAAAGTCTTATGACGAGCATGGCCGTGAGTTTGAGGTACTTGTCCATTGAATGGGTGCTGAAATTGAACCCTCTCATCATGCTAACTTAGCACCAATGGCATAAGGAGCAACAAAGCGGATGGAGCATTGATGCGTGACAATTGCAGCATCATTGACAGAAAATGCATCACCAAACTCATTGCAGCAAGGCCCATCAACGTCACTTCAATACCATTCCTATTCCCAGCTGGCTAGCTGGTCGCATTTCTCAATGAGTTGAATACTGTTGGAGACTGCGAGAAATGGGAAACATTTTGGCTGTGAAAGACACTGATAGATAGGCAGTGTTTGGAAAATCTGCTAAAAGGGCCAATATTTCGGCTATCACGTAATGAATACTCTTGTGGAAAAGTCACTGTGTGAGGCCAGAGAGGCCGCCCAGGGGAAAATATCGTGGGCAGCTGCTGCACCCTGCATAGAACATAACCTTTGTATGGGCAAAAGGTCGAGGATCTCATTTGCCCTGATGAATTTTTGTTGGATATATATGCATATAATGAGGATTCCTATGGACCTAATGTTCACAATTGAGGAAATACGGACAGAGAGGCGGAAAATGGGAGGAGTACCTTCAGTGCCTCCTGCGCCTCTTCCAAGTCCGCAGAAAGGATAGAGTGCTTCTCTTGTGCCGACCTCAACAATCCGTCGTCCTTCAAAGCGCATCGATCAAGTAACTTGTTTCATCCGAAAGGGAAAAATTTTACAAATAATGGAATGAAATGAACAATAATGGCTGCTGGATCCATGCACATACTTGGAGTGCCGGCGCTTGAAATAGGTTTGTTTTTCTCTATGGCATCGTGGTAATTTGGAAAGATGCAATCACATTCCGAAAGGTAAACCTTTCTGTGATTGTTTTCCCCTTTGCAGACAGCGTCGAAAATAAACACGAAAATTTTGAATGCTGCAATTACTAAGTAAATTTAATCTACGTGCTCTTGCTTGCTTCGAAATGTGATGTTTAAATCAATAAATCATTTATCAATATCGAGTCGTCCAGCTTACATTGAATATTTGAACTGAATCACGCAATGAAACACCCTAGTGTATGGTTCAGGCAACTGTGGCATCTGGTGCTCCGGCGACTTCACTGTCTTGCAACATATTTAGAAGACTGTGAGTATGGCTAGAATATTGGTAAAAGAACTACGGGAATAGCTGGAAACTCAGAAAGAACTGCTTAGGGGATACGCGCAAGCATGCCAATTAAAAAACACGCCAGGGTTTCAAGCACTACAATGAAGTTGTGAGCCATTGTATCAAAATGATGCCCAGAATGCACATTGCATATATAACATTAACGACAGCGATGATGAATATTTTTGCACCCAATATCAGCATGATAACGACCAAATCTCCCACGTCTCCTCCCTGGGAGGGCAACGAAAGCGCTGTCACGCCAACACGGTTGGTCCCATTAGACCGCGTTTGAGACTCAGGGCATACAACCCGATTCCATACCGACGCAGCTCGAACGCAGAGAAGACAGTGGGGAATGAAAAAAATCCAAAAAAATTGTAAACTCAAACGAACAAATCTTGCCAGTGATCGCCTCCCCCACCTTCTCGTGCTTCGCAAAGGCGTGCCTCAGCTCCTCGCCCAGCTCCGCGTTTTTCTGCTCCAGCCTCTGCGCCCTCTCCTTTGCCTCGGCCGCCTGGGCCGCAAGGGCCTCCGCCTCCGCGTCCCGCCGCTCCTTGAGCACGGCCGCCTCCTGGCAGCGCGCATGCAGGCGCGCCTCCAGGTCGACGACACTGTCCGTCAAGGCGCCGATCTCCGCGCGAGATTGAGACTGCAGCCGCTCCTGTGGCACGACAAGCCCTTTTCTGAATTTTCAGAAAAATAATTACCATACTACTATCTGTAGTACTTTAAAAGCAAAACAGTTTTCGATACTTTACAACATTTAATTTTACCAGCTTTGCCTGGAAGGCGCTTGAGACAGGTCGTGCGTCATTGTGCGCACAGGCGGTGGTATCCTGGGCCCTGGTCCCAAGGCATAACTCCAAATGGTTTGGGTACTAGATTTATTCAGTCGCTCCTGGCGCCAATGCCCGCAATCGCAACCGGCACCATCTCCCTGAAAAGGCGGCACGGCATTCGTTGGAGCAGCGCTGAGAGGTCCCTCGCACACAAAATCAAACTGCTGCAGCAATTTCTTTGCTGTCGGTCTTCGGTACACCGCTGCCGGCAGCTATATCCCAACGCTTTCGCCAGAGTGTAGCATAATTTGGGGACCGCTTTCGCCTAATGGCTGGCTTCAAGTCGTCCGCATTGATCATCCCACGCGCATCGAATCGCATACATATCCCACATGCATAGCAATACAAGGCATGGGAAAGTTGTTTCGAAGGCGCTGGAATAAGAGAATCGGTGCGCAATCTCACATCGCGATCTCCTGGCGCAGCCGCGGCAGAAGCTGTTCCGATGAATAGAATGGACCGGGGGACGAGCAGAATGCTATCGAGACATTATTTTCCACAGCGATACATCGTCGCATCAGATGATGTAAGACTGAGATTTGTTGTTTCAATATTGTCCACGTGCCGTTGTAAAACATTATGAGCATATTAACTAAATTAATACTCTTGCGCTCTCCTGATGTGAGCAATAGAAGCACGGACAACGCCAGAATTCAGAATCTTGGGAATTACCGCTCAAAATTGGAAGTAAGTGCTCTCGCATCTTGAATGAGTTGGGCTCCGACTGCCCCTTACCTCGCGCCACGATTGCCATTGTATGATCAAACTTGTATTTACATTTGCGGCAGCTGCTCACGGCCACCTCTACCCGCAAAGAGTCGATTGGCGATTTCTTTGGGCTGGCTGGGTTGGGCCAATTGCCACGATTTCATGTTGAACCAACACAGCCATGTAACGCACATGGTTTCCAGCAGTATGCCAGACCGCCGCACAAGCCAAACGACCAACCACACCGATGCGGCATGATCCATGGATTGAGACCAATAACAAACTTGTGCACAGTTCTACCAACTGCGAAGAAATGGAAAGCCATGTCTGCGTGTAAATACACGTGCACATGGAAAGCCCTGCAGGCAAGCAATCAACCTCTCGCGATCACTTCGACATCACGACAACGACCGCTCGAGGTATCTAACGTGGATTTCGCTGGCTTCAGAGGAGGAAGGCGCATGGGCACATTGACAAAAATCTCAATTGCGCCTTGAAGTGCAACAAGGTAATATTACCGTAGCAAGGTAATTACGTATCTACACTGCAGCAGGGGCTATGTACTACAGATAGTCACTCGCCAGCGTGCTCCTGGTCTCATCGCAGTTCGACTTCGAGGTCTTCAGTGCCGTTTCAAGCTCCGATACGCTCTTAGCAAGATCACCGTTTTGTCTAAGGGCTGCGCGCAAACATCACAGATTTTCTGTATTAGGCCCTCGTGGCCTGTGGGGTATTGAAACGAACGTGCATTGGGACGCCCGACATGTCAAATGAGCATATTGATTTCTATATTGATCTTCTTTGCAGCAATTTGAGCCACAGAGCCCATTCGTAAGCAGTGAATACAGCGTCAAGGCTGAGCATTGGTCATTGGCAAGTTATCTACACATTAGTCATGTAATCGTTTCCTATGTTGATCTTGTATGGCATTGCAACTTCGAGCCGCATCCAGACTACGCCATTGTATTCCACATAAATTCTCAGAGCCAAGTTCTGAGCAAAACAGCGGCTATTCTGCCATGATATTCCGAGCCTAATGGCTGTCATTGGGTTCAGAATATCACGGCAAGTACCACACATAATACTGTGCAAGGGGAACCACAGCAGTGTGTAAAATAGAAAGAGAAACCAAATATGGCATGGGGGCGAATCGCGCTACTCAGATCGCGCCATCTGAAATTGGTGAACTGCTCGAAGAAATTTGCTCCTTGCGACGCATGACACCACATCCCTACAAGTAGTATTTTACTGTGGTTGCATTATTCGATGCAATTAAATACCCCAGGCAGTCACATGCTAAGGCTTCGCTCTGTGCTTATCCACGCCGATTTATCTCCAATAGAACTTGTCAAGTTGGAGGAAATCTTTCCTACAATGTTCACTTTAAAAGGATTATATTATATTATATTTAAAAATAAATTATAGTGTATATGTCATATTTTAAAGCATTCTCCAGGATGAGCCGCAGAGAAGTCGTGTCGCATATCGATAGCTTTTGGTACATTGGATTGGCAATCTTTCAGTGAAGGTAGCACTCTCTGTTCAGCATCTAGTTACCTTCTTGGAGCTCAGCTCCAATGTGGTCCCTCTCCTTTCTGAGGCTCCGGCACCCTTCGGAGAGGCTCTGAGGAAGACAGCGCAGCAGAGATCGCTGTCTCTCTTTCGTACTTGATATAAATGACTTTGTTCCATAGCCGATTGCAATTTTTCGGAATATCTCGAATCCACGAATTTGAATCACCCCATTAGATGTATGGGTAAATCGTTGGGCTGAGCGACGCTGACCGGCTCCTACCCATGATACTGGTGTTCGCGCATCGGCAAATGGACACGGGAGATCTGCAATTGAAGGGGCCAATGGAAAATAACGAATGGCCAAAAAGGCCGCAATGACATTCGAGTGTGTGGGAAGGAACATACGCGACTGGTTGTGGCTTGCCACGGTCTGCACATACGGGCACGAATGCATTGTGTAGATACACATGCGCCGTACCGTTCCTCCTCGGAGCATCCCATTTTGCGCAATGTACATTACTGCAAGCACGTTGATTACCCCGCGGTGCTATGTTGATACGGGCTGCGACGTCTCAAGCACACACAGTGCACTGTAGTTGCACCAGCGCACTGCAACAGAGCGTGACACCCAGCGACCCACCTCGCAGAACTTGATTTTCGAATCAAAGGCCGTCTTCACGCTCTTCTCCAGGCCCTCCACTGCCGCAAGCCACAAACGACTGTTCACCAGCTTCAGTACTGATGAAGCAGTTTTCAATAACAACGATTAGACATTGAATGCTTACAAGCTCGTACACTGATAAACTCCAATTGAAGATTTCTTAGAAGCTGGAGTCCACGATTCGCCCTGATGCCCAATTCACAGCTGTGTCCTAAAGCCTACCCCTGGCAACGCCCAGCGGGAAACATGCTTTGGTCTCGCACTGCAACGCCAGAAGAAATCGCTGACCATGATTCATCCTAGTTGCTGGAGGTGGCAGGTATGACAGCAGTCTGCATAGGTGCGAAGAACCCATCATATGAATTCTGAATTCCTAAAAAATACACCAACATGTGTGTGCTCGGAGACCTCTGGAAATTCTTCTTATGTAAGTTGAGTTCAGTGATTTTATGGCGTGTAAGTTCCTCACCCTTCTTCACCTCCCCCCCCATCTCGTCCACCGACTGTTTGAGACCATCGTGCAGTGCTTGCACCACCGCCATCTTCTCCACAACGAATTTCACGTGGCGTTCGTCTGGGCAGCCGCACATCGGAGAACTTCAAAAACTGGAACCGGCGGCAATGCGAGGGTGCAAAATACCAGGCCACCCATGGACATACCGTAATACATTCAACCCGTCCGCATTAAACAATTTTACAGTTACTTTTTGTTCTGTATTTGTCAGAGCGTTAGTTTTAACTTTTTACGTTCCTCCGCAATACTTTATGACGAGGACATTGTCTATCTTATTGTTTTCTCCGCAAAACAAGGCCAAGCGTTGCATTGCTATGCAGAAGGGTTAAATGTACTACGGTGCTCACAGTTTACGTGAGGGAGTTCAGCCACAGTTTTGCCCGTTCCAACCTTAGCACACTAGCCTCGTCTGCAAATTTTCGCTTGCTAGGTCGCATCTTCTAGGAAAAATTGCAGATGACATCGATGCCACTCGATACATGATCAAATGGACTCCATTTGGCCATGTAAGGAACAACGTCGGTGTAAGCTGCATGTTTTTTAAAAGAGCTTGTGTGGGATTACATGCTGGTAAGAGCACTGCATTTTCAAAAAGGAGGCGGGGATTGTGGAATCAACAGCTAGGATTCGGCTGACGCTCACTGTGAAACAGCAAATATTTTGCGTGCAATTGTTTACCTTCGTCATTGTAACTGTTAGTCCGTTCCCGTTATCGTTGCTGGTGTCCTTTGTGTTATACGACGTATAATGGGACTGTGTTCTATTTGCTCATGGGAAGGTAGTTAAACGACGGGATGAACACGAAGTGGACAGCCATTCCAGTTTCTGTGATTTGTTCTTATTCTGACTCTGACTAAATGATTGAAATTTACTATCTCTGCACCCAACGCGCGGATCAGTTCGACGAGCAATTAAACGTTGAAAACCTCTTCTTCGTTTTCCTGGACCGCTCCTCCAGTCTCAAACATGAATAAGCAACCGTGGTTGCATGATGCAATGTGCATGGACGCCATTATTTTCCCAGTGTGTGGTTCCGAAGATTATGGTGGTTGACTTTGAAGATTATGATCCTTGATTTTTACGATTATGCATTCGCAACTATGCTGCTGGGCTTGCCCCCACCGTCTTTAATGCGCGCCCTGAGCTGCGCATTCACCGTCCTCTCATCTCCAAGCTCCACCTCCAGACGTTTGACGTTTTCTTGAACCTCGTTCAGCTTCCTTGTCTGAAAACACGAGGTCCGAAAGCAATTCAACAATGCACTAGTGAAATGACGTTCAGTATGTATTTAGAAATTCTGTTGAACCTTGTCATTGCGCGAATCTAAAGTTGCAGCTTCTCATCAAACGTTTTCACCGGGACTTGAGTCACGCCGCTGGTCGATGTTTGTGTTACATGCAAATACCGTACCAGTGATACTGGTATCAATGCTGGGCATGTGATATTTTCTCATCAGGAAATTATGATTGAAGCAAATGCCGTCAGTGACTGTGTGCACCGCTGCCAGCTGCTGGTACACATATCGGCAAATGTCGGCGAGCACAGAATTTGTGCGTTTGTGCGGTAAGCTTTGCATGTTTTTTTTTTTGTTTTTGGCTTCTGTATAATTTATTTTCATAACAAAAGCAAACAATACTGTTGCTTTGGTGCGTGGCTCTGCCCTCCGCGTGGAGGCAGCGCGCTGCTTCCAGCCTACCGACACAGCCACGCTGTGCTCCGCCGATTCTTGGTCTTCCACGAGGCGATCTGCGCGGCAGCAAGCACAGGTAAAAAAATCGGCCAAAATACACGGTTTCGAGCCACGCAAAAATCGTGCGAAATCGTGCGACCTTGTCAAAACGTGTAAAAATCTGTACACTCACTCAACCGTTGCTACACGGTGCGGTCCCATTTAATACGGCAAATACACGATTTTTAAACGATTTTCAATTGTGCTGCACGGTACGTGATTTTCAAAAGCGTGTGTTTTGGCCTGTTTTCTATTAGCGAGGACGAGGCGGTCCACCTAATATCTCATTCACAAAAGCGAATTCCACCGCCCTGTACATTGCGTTCAGCAAGGAACAAACAAAAGAAACTGTCCAGTACATTGCCCCTGGACGTGCTCCTTGCACACTGGATTCGTGCGCTGCATTGATCGATGGCGTGACGACATGTCGATGCATTCACTTGTGGAGAAGACAAACAAACCGTCCAGTACATTGCGCCAGCGTCGATTGCCGTCATTCTGTACATTATCCCCGTACCTGCCATGCGTTTCAGCTGGTCCAGAGCGGCGCCAGCGTTGGGCCCCCCCGGCACAGTGCCGAAGAGATTCTGTCGCAGTGGCAGGCGGCCCGCCAGTGGCGCGCTGGCCGCCGGGGCCGCGAGTCCGCCCCTCCGGGCGGCGAAGATGGGCGGCATCTGGAACGGCATCTTCTTTCCGCTGATCAAGCCGACCGGCCGATCTGCCAACCACCGCCGCGCGCTCCGAAGTGAACCCCGTTGGCCTCTCTGCAATCCGAGAAGGCTGCTGGCGATCAGAACATGGTCGGCGATATTGTCAGAAATAGAAATGCCGGAATGGCGGGGTGGTCGGGATCTGTTTGGGATGGCGGTGATCCCGGCTAACAGTGCTAAGATAGCGAGTCCGGCGGCTTTACGGGAAGCGAGGGTGCAAAGCGCGGTGACGGACGCGCTTGCATTTGTCGCGGAGGATGGAGGATGCGATTCCTGGGGATTTGCGTCGCCCGTGTGAAGAAGCGACAAACCGCAGCTTGGCAATAGTTGAGGTGTCCAGGCGGACGGCGCCTTTCGCGAAGCGACGGCAGTGCATGAATGGACCGGCCGCACATATCCAGCGGCTGAATCAGAGTCGCGTCGGGATATCTGCCAGCCGCTGGCTAATCTTTCCCCCCTCTCTCTTTCTCCCAGCGGCGCGAGGTGCCGATCGGCGGGAGGCGGGGCGGGGCGCGCCGCCGGCGGGGATCGGACCGGCAAGTTCCACGCTCTGCTCCCACCCACCTACGCCCACCCAAGGCGCTCCCCACTCAGGGAGGCGCCCACACGCGGGAGCTCGCCTGCCCGCTGATCCCAATCCAGAACGACACCCCCTCCAAACAACGGATCCCTCAGGCAACCAGCTCGAAGCAAATCCGCAACAATCCGCGCGGTGCAGCACCACCGATCCGACGACCTGCGATCTGCAGAGTTGGTCGGTGAGCGCGATTCAGGGAGGAACCGCCGTTGGCGGCGGCTTGGGGCGGCGGGGCGGTCGGCGGCGTCGGGAGCCAAGGCGATGTTGAGCGGCGTTGGTCGATCGCGGGCGCGCTTTTGTGCTTCGGATCGGTGGGGCGCCGGGGGGGGGTGAGGGGGGGGCATGCGAATTCAAATCGTGGGGAGCATGGCGCGGAGTTTTGAACGCCGGACTCGTTTAGATTCAGACCGCCTCCGGAGTCCTGTCGAGCGGGAACACTTGGTAGTGGTGGTGGGGGGGGGGGGGGGGAGACCGGATGGGCAGACAGGGATTTGGACATCCGCTGGGCTGGCCTGAATGGGGCAAAGCACCGCCAGGCAGGCCACAATGAACTCAACAGTCGTGTGGATGGGCGGCGTCACACTGCCGGTGTGAGTTGGCATATTGTGGGCATGTCGCTCGTTAGCATATTGTAGTTTGTTGCAAGGAGAGCAGGACGAGCTCCACAGAGCCATAGGTGCCTTCATATCGATGCCAGCAAAGCAAGGCCCTCCAGGATTGTTGTGATTCAAACCAATTCGACTTGCCTAAAATTATGGCCTATTGACAGCCACGATCTGAAGAGTTGGTGCTGCCGAAGATGGGAGGAGATGCTCACCAAGCTACAACGCCCATCGCAACTCTTGGGGGCATTCTTAATATCATTACGCGCTCAATTGGGCAGCGCAATCAGTGCGTCCGGGCAGCGCAATCAGCGCAATTGGGAAAGCGCAATTGGCGCATGATGATGATTCGGGGTTATGAAACGGCACAACACGAGCGGATGGCCAGCCGCCACTTGCGCTAGCCTGAGCAACCAACGAGTCCGAGGCCGCGCACCAGCACCAACAGCCAGCCCGCAGCTATGGTACACAGCGACGTGGATGGTGCATGGCCCACACCGAGCCGGGTGCCAGATTTTTGGTCACCAGGACCTGGGCTCCGGCGCACGGGGAGCGTGACTGCTTGCGCAAGGGGGGGGTGGGGGGGTGGGTGGGCGCGGGGGTGCTGGTTTGATGCTCAAGGCACAGCACGCCCATCGACGGGGCGTGGCCACCTGGGTGGCGGTTGGTGGTCCCTAGGATCGGGTCATGGCGCGCATGGCCATCACTTTCCCTCCATCGGCGTCTTGGGCGAGATGGCTGTGCTGGATTCCGGGGGGGCAACAATCCCATCGTCGGGATATGTGCGCGGTGTTGTGAGCAGGCTTGCAGTTTTTGGCGTGCTTGATGTGCTTGCGTGGGATTGGCTCACACCGGATACTTTTGTTTGGCACCATGGTTTTGTCTCGCTGAATGCCATTTTGTTATCACTTCGGATGCTTTTCTGGTTGGTTCTTTTTATGGGCACCCTGCTCAACACAGTGTGTATTGTATATAACGGCCAGGATGCGCCAGACGCTCATGCCAATAAGGAAATGGTCCCAAGGGCTGAGGAGAGTTGGATTGAGGTGGCTGACCCAGTGGGCGAGGGCGAGCAGCTAGCCCCAGAGGCGGATGGGAGCGGCCCAGAGCCGCCGGTTCAACCTCCGCTAGAGCAGGGCGGCCCCAGCGCCCCCATCGGCATTGAACCGACGCCGCTGCGCCAATCAAGCCCCCTCCCCGTTTTGGGCATGGCTCAGCGCCTAGCCAATCTAACCACTTGGTAAGTGAACTAGCGTGCATTGCGATTGTGGGCAGGGGGGGTCGTGGTATCCGCTTGTGCTCTGGCTCATTTGGCAATGCGCAGTGCTCATGCGGGGTGATGGTGGTCGGGGGGCAACTCCAGGTAGTGGGCTCTCCTCACCAATAGCTGCGAACGGGAAGGGGGGTATGAGTAGAAAGGGGGTCGTGTGGCATATAGCGCATTGTGAGGGCAACAATCAGCGTTTTAAAAGAATTACTAGTAGATGGGCGTCAAGCCCCGTGTTGGTGAAACATGATAGCTTCTGGGTCAGGCGGAAGCTGCGCTTAATGAGTTTGAGGACGTTTGCACAAAGGCTTAAGCGCTGTGGGAACCTTGGGACTAATGACAATGCAGATGGAATACAAACATTCGAACACAAAGTTGGCGGGCATGCCAGAATTGGGGATGACTCACCAATTTCTGGCATGACCCTTGGGATTCCCGGGCGGGCACCTATAAATACGGGTGCACTCCGCCCATTTTGTAACCGTGAGCTTTCCCGTTCCTTGGGTCCCGAATTGGACCAACGGGCCCGGGTTTGCCGCCAAGGCTCCGTGCCCCTTACAACTGGTTTCGGAGCCAGAAGGAGCTGCCGAGGATAGGAAGGCGCTCCAAGTTGACCTGACCCACGACCAGAGGCGGCAGGGCCTCAAGGGTGTGAGCAAGGCAGATTACACTCGAGGGGTAGTGCGGCGGGACGTCACAAAATCGTCAACTGCATGGGAGGCCCCAAGAAGAGCGAGTTGGAAGTTCCGTTGTGCACCGGAGTGCGACAGCGAAGAGGCCGCCCCAAGGGCACTAAAGGCTGAGCGTTCCAAGGACGTCAGCGACAAGGCCTGCCCCGAGGGCACCCGTTTGAAGTTCCGTTGTGCGCCGGAGTGCGGCAGCGAAGAGGCCGCCCCGAGGGCATTGAAGATTGGACGTCCCGAGGACGACGATCGTGTGGCCTGCCCCGAGGGCGTTCCGTAGAAGGTTTTAGAAGACAAGAAACTACAGTACTGAAGGTCGAAGGGTAAAGGCACGGCTGGGCGTCGAAAAGACGTTAGCTACGCGGGTTACCAAGCGACAAAAGTGGGGATACGAGGGCAGCTTGAGGGCGATAGACCTCCGCGGCAATTTGGAGAACCGTGTGGCTGCCGCATCCCAATAGAGCAAGGCCATTGTGTACAAGTGGCAAGGACCAAAGTGCATTGAGAAAGTGACCAGCCCGAGGGTGAAGTGTTGGACGTCGAAAAGGCGTTAGCCAAGAAGATAAGATAAGCGTGGCGGGCGCTATATCCCAGCAGATTTCGTTAAGGGGCAACGTGAGGGCGCGGGGCTCCAAGAAACGAGGGCAAGATTATGGCGGGCCAAGAACATGGCAGCGCATTGGATAAGTGAGCCACCGGGTGGCGGGAAGACAAAAACAAGCAACAGAAAAGGGTGAGAGAGCACCGCAAAGATAGAGGCTGGAAGAGTACACGACCGGAAAGGAAGCCTTTGGAGAAGTTGCGTGAAGATGAGGCTGTGGAAAATGAATTGAAAAGCTGGCATGGAAGACGAGCACGTTGGTGGACAACGGTGAACAAGATTGACCTGTACGGGAGGCCACATAATTGGGAAGAATACGACCAGATGAACACTTGTTACAAACAATGGAATGAGGCACGAGTGAAGAGAGAAGCTCGACAAAAAACCCAGGATATGGAAGACGGAGCTGACAGCTGCAAGCTTATGATAAACGAGAAATGGCAACGACCAAGCAATCTGCTCCAGTTTGAGAGAGCATTGGGCGGGTCGAAGCTGCGAGTGCTGGTGATCAGTGGCGCTACAACAAACCTTGTTGATCAAGATTTTTGCAAGAAGAATGGCATCTACTGGGAAGAGAGCGACGAGATGCAAATGCTGCACATGGCAGATGGGTCACTGCGAAATGAGCCCAAACGACAAGTGGACTCCTATGAGCTGCAAATCGACGAATTTAAGTGCCAGCCTACGTTCCAAGTCACGAAGCTCGGACAACACGACGTAGTTCTTGGGATGCCCTGGCTGCAAAGGTTCAACCCCAAGATCAACTGGACGGTAAATACATTGCAAATCAAGGATGATACCAGGATCTGCTTGCTACATGGAATTGGAGATATCGACAAGAACACCAAGGAAACCAGCCAGACGACATCACCCGAAACGTGTCTGCCACAAGTGCTGAAGGAAGGGGAAGGAGTTCAGGCCACCAACGTGCATCATGCAGACAAAGAAATACCCACAAGAGCCATCCAAGTCAACCACATCCAGAAGATGCTGCGACAAGAGTTTTCTGAGGCTGTGAGTGACAAGACACGATCAAGATTGACACCGAAAAGGAGACCAAAGCTCAACAGAGAGTTACTACATGATGACAAGCTGGCACAGCGGCAGGAAGTCGCTTGCATAATGGGTCAGCTCATGGTAGCCTACAGCTGGAGAGAGTACATGAGACTTCTGGAAAGATGCAACATACAACTGAATATACAAGCTGCTGAAGCGGCAGGAGCAAATCAAGTGCAGCGACTACCAGAGCATATACTGAATGCCCTCAAACAAAAGACAGCCCCAAAAGTGAGGGGTGTCAACATGGCGATGGGAGGCAACGACGGGGCAACATACCACAAGTTTTGGACAAGAAACACATGGTGTGATCAGGATGCAAGCTGCGCGCTAGCGACCGTGATGACCAGCACACCAAAAAGACGGATGATGCAACGGAGGGCAGTCACACGAACGGTGGCTATTTTTCCACCGTTGGCACTCCAATGGTTTGAGCCAGAACGGAGTAAATCATCAGACAATCGTGACTTCAATGGCAGTAAGGCTATTTGCAAATGTGGTAATATGGTAGCAACCCGTTGGTTTCTTGTTCTGCCGAGCGGAGCTCGGCCCGTTGCCAAAGTCGTGGAGGCCGTATGCGGAGCGAAGCGTAGCGAGGCCTTTAGCCGGAAAACGGGTTTGGCCAAAATGGAGACGCTTAATGAAAATGATGACTTTGATGATTTGGCCGCCACATGTAAGAGCGTCCGGCGGCGGCGCCGATTGTAATTCGATCGTTCTGGAAGACCTCACCTCCCTGCCTCCTCGAGCGCAGCAACCGTGCGCCTCGGACGGGACCGCACAGAGCGGCCGTCACCCACGGGCCAGAGAGAGCCCGGGATACGCCGTCCGGCCGAGGACGACCACGCTTCCACTGGAGAGGCCCTAGAGCGCGGGCCAGGGTACCTGGACGCGGCCAAGGGGGGACCGCGCCGACAGCAAATCTGCCAAGAAGAGCTACTATCAAGTTCATCAAGAGGGAAGACAAGAACTCAAGGGTGCGCTCAGTTCACACAACGCTTGGAAAGAGGGGCAGGAACAATGTGTGAGCATGCAAGGGAGGACCGAGCTCAACCTCGCTGCCATCTCCTACTACGATGAAACGGTGAAGAACAATGACAAAACGATGATGATCGTTGACTACAAAGGGTGCCAAGTGCTGGAGATGCCTACAAGATGTTGGGAAAGGTACAACTCGAGAACGGTTGATGCCGATGATGCCTTTGGAGCCATGCCAAGACAACGCTATAATGACCGTGCCAACTCCAAGGAAAACCAACACCCAGGAGTTGTGCAATGTGATGTCCAAGAGAACGAACAAGAAATACAAGGGATGAGTAGCCTAAGCGACAACCGTTGCAGCAGTGATGGCTTTGAAGATCCTGACGACTTGACGACCTGTTGTACCAACTGCAAGAATGGAGCAAGAAGAATTATACAGATGGGCCGAAGCTCTGACGACTTGACGACCTGTTGTACCAACTGTGAAAGTGGAGCGAAAAGGATTATAGAGATGGACCGAAGCCTTGATGACTATGACGACTCAACGACTGTGGGATGATAGCAAAAGAAACTACGCCCCCCCAAAGCTGAAATAAACATGGAAAGTGAAGAACCGACCGCCATCAAGAAGCTGCCAAGGTGCGATGGGTTTGGGGACTAGCTGGAGCGAAGCCGAGTCCTGGTCGCTAAGAGATACTCACAAAATGGCGCGAAGAAATGGTGTGCACGAAAAAGAATGTGGTAGGACGTTACGGCAATGATACGGCAAATTGAAACGCCAGGAGTGGATGCGTCAACAACGGGTCAAGACGTCAACCAAAAAAACAATGTACCAGATCCGCCAACTCAACCGATAAGGACAAAACATCAGAACGAGTCAGCTACGACGATGGTAGCTCGAATGCAAGCCGATGCCACCCGAGCCCAACAGGCCATTCGAGAGGCACAGGAATATCAGAAGCAATACGCTGATAGACACCGACGAGAGGCTTCCTTCAGCGTTGGAGATCGAGTGCTGCTAGATACTGCGCACATTTCTGTAGGTTCAAGAGTGCGTAAGCTCGCTGAGCGATTCTGTGGCCCCATGAAGATTCTGGAGGTTATTTCTCCCTGGGTGTACAAGCTGGAGCTGCCCCCTTCACTGAAGATTCACCCAGTTTTCCACGTGTCCAAGTTGCGGCCATATCATGACGATCGTGGATAGTTTGCACACCCTGAACATGTCCAACCTCCTCCCACGATGGTTGACGGACAAGCTGAGTTTGAAGTCGAGCGAATCATCGACAAGCGGGCCCGAAGAATTGGACGAGCCAACCGAATAGAGTATCTCGTCAAGTGGAAGGGATACGACAATTACAAGAATACCTGGGAACCGCTGGCAAATCTGGCGAGGGCTCAACAACTTGTGCAAAAATTCGAAGAACGGGCGACTACGGGGTGACAACACGAGCCGAGGACGCCTCGTAACATGCCCGAAGGGATATGAGGGCAACAATCAGCATTTCAAAAGAATTACTAGTAGATGGGCGTCAGGCCCCGTGTTGGTGAAACACGAGCTTCTGGGTCAGGCGGGAGCTGCGCTTAATGAGTTTGAGGATGTTTGCATAAAGGCTTAAGCATTGTGGGAACCTTGGGACTAATGACAATGCGGACGGAATACAAACATTCGAACACAAAGTTGGCGGGCATGCCAGAATTGGGGATGACTCACCAATTTCTGGCATGACCCTTGGGATTCCTGGGCGGGCACCTATAAATACGGGTGCACTCCGCCCATTTTGTAACCGTGAGCTTTCCTGTTCCTTGGGTCCCGAATTGGACCAATGGGCCCGGAGTTGCCCCCACGGCTCCGTGCCCTATACACGCATGGCGGCATAGCACCCCCTTTTGCGCCATTGCTGCTGGCTCGATCTACGCCGATATGACCCAGTGGTTAGAAGCTAGCATGGTGACGCTGTGGCGTCAGCCACGGGGCCTGTAGGCAGCCACAGTGCTGCCTGTCCACAGGCCGGTGGCCGAGGCCATGGTCCCGCTAAATCATTTGCTTCCTGTTGTGATCCCGCCCTGCCCGCCCAGCCCAGGGGAGCAAGTCGGATGTCTCACAAGTAAACTAAGCATCATGCACGGCCAGCTAGAGGGTCCAAGATGCTTTACTCCGCCAAGTGTGCATGGCGCATGTCAGCACATGCCTTGGCCCAACGGATAGTAGAGACTGGTGGAGAGATCACTGGGGGCCCTCTAAGCCCGCCTAGCATGCAATGGAACTATTTGGTAGTCTTCGACTTAGCTTCTCCTCGACGAGGCGAGCAACACCATGACACTCAGCCCCAGGGGACTCGGCTTCAGAGCCAGTATGCTTCCCAGACCATGGGAGTTCCTCGCTTTCCCAAGGAAATCCCAGATATATACAGTGACCTCGCCTCAATGGAGTAGGGCTAGGTATCTATTGGTTACATCCTTTTTAGCCTCCACGGCGCCCAGCAAATGACTATCCTTAGCCAACAGCTCTACTGCTTGATGATGCAGCTGAGTGAGTACGGGGGATCGCTCAACGTGATCCATTACCTCTCCTCGATGATCCACTCATTGAGGCCGGCAGTGACGTCATTCTGGTGTATGCCAGAGGAGGCGTACAATCGTACTTGGTGGGAAGTGCACATTTGCTCTTTGCACTCTTCACACTCACCGCTCGACAATGCCGATCAGCTGGTCAAGCCAGTACGCCAAGTTGGTGATCCCCCAGTGGGTTATCACCTTAGAGCACTATGTAGAATGTGCCCCAGAGTAGGTGAGTACAAGCCCTCGCATAGGTACTCGACGTCCCGGGAGCGAACTCAGGGCCATGCTCCTAGTGGCAGTTAGCAGCCAGTGTATGATTTGGCTAGACCCATGTGGGTGCAATGCTCCTAGTGGTAGTTAGCAGCCAGCACACGACTCGGCTTGACCCACGTGGTCACCTCCGGCAAGCTCAAAATCCCACAGTACCTCATCCAAATGAGTGTTGGCCTACAGGTTCTGGGAGAGTGGCCTACAGGGCCAGGGATCAAACCGCCTAGTGCAAGGACCCCCTGCATTCGCCCGTTGGAGAAAGATAAACCCGGTTTCCATGTACCACTCTGGTTCACCGAAACAGACACTATTGCAGATGTTCATTACTCTTGTCCAGAGGGGAGCTCGTCAACTTCGAACGGGCAAAGCACACTACTGCCCATGTTGCCACTCGGCTTGCAGGGAGCTGGCGCCATAGCCACTTGGCCGGCTCTAGGGGCTACAACACCCGTGGTGCAATGTGCACATTTAGTGCCGGCAACTCCCCCCAGCAAGGAGGGAAACGTGGCTATCGGGATCGCCCTGCCACTTGGTCCTTTGAGGATATGCGTATTAGTGTGTAGCTAGTGGACATCGATAAGATCCCGGCAGTTGAGTGTGCACCTGAGGCCCCTGTGGCCGGGGCGACTGGGGCAGCCCCAACGGCGCTTGAGGCCCCACCACCTTTGGTAGCCCTGGCAATGGGGTTGAACCCCTCACCCCCACCCGACACAGCTTGGTTTGAGGAGCCTGACAGTGAGTTCAAAGCTCGCTTGTCATTGGGCGGGATCCAAACCATGGTGCCGTGCCAGCAATATGTTTTGGGCCATGGCATGCAAGTGCTTAAGTGTCCTTAGTAGGCAGAGCGTTGGCGGTTCATCTAGTATGATGAGGCGGTCTTCTTATCATCTTGGGAAGGTTTAGCGGCAGTGGTGAGCAACCTGACAGCCTCATACACAAAGATGCCCAACATTAACATGCAAGCCACCGGGGAGACCATAGCTGCTGTCTTCAGACAGGCAACACCAGTCCTCTTCCTGGTAGAAGGAGTGCGACAAGCCCCGGCGGCTGTCTTTTGCATCCTTCGTATGTTGCTCCTTATCTTGGCTTTGGGCATTCGTGTGGCCAGCCCCACGACTCAGATGTTTAGTGCATTGGGATATGCAGAGTGGACGTCCCACGTCAATGCGGAAATTTTTGTGGTAGTGCAGAATGAATTTGTAGATGTCCAGAATATTCTCCAGACCATGCGCCAATAGTTCTATACTGCTATTCAATATAACCAAAAACTACATCAGTGGCAGTTAGCTCTCCATCAACCCCAGGGACTCACCGGCGCTTTCTACGGTGGCCACAGATGCGACGGCCTCAGCGGCTCAGAAAGTCGTGGAGGAGGCCATCAATGCCACGGCGGTTGGGGCCGTGGAGGCGGGCCTACCCCGCCCAACAGTTCGGCACCGGGACCCAACAGCCACAAGTAGGCACTTGCATGAGCGTCTGCCGGGCTTGCTTTCTCCCTAGCATATCAAGGGCTACTTTCGTTGTAAGGTGCTTCTTGGGGGGACAGTGCCAAAGGGGCTAACAGCTAGTTGCGGCGCACGGATAGTCATCGGAGGTTATATATGTAAGGTTTCATATTTCACGCCTAGTTTGCACCTCCTAGTAGGAGTAGTACATCTCTCTTTCTCTTGCTTATGCCGGAAGGCTGTCATTCCAGTTGAGAACTCGCTCTATCAGTATTCCTCCCCATGCGTCATATGTCTTGGTTACCATCCCTTCCAGTAGGAATACAGCCTCAATCGAGCATTCAATGTGTGATGCTTAGGTGTAGTTGATCGGTATTTAAGCCAGGCACTCCAGGGTTGGTGTAGCCGCCACCTCAGGGCACAATTATACGACACCCACTTACGGGCCGGCAAGGGTGGGTATCTTTAAGGCCCATGTCATCAGCTATGATAGGGTCAGCCTCTACATGCCCGACTCCTGACAGTGCAAAACAACTCAAGCCCTTGCTGCCCGATTGCTCAGCCTCAAAGGTCAAAGTGACATCAGACTTGATATCTGCCGGTGGCACCCTTACCCTTGCATCAAGTCCAGACTCAATACCTGCAAATGCTAATGCCTCACCACTGGTGGGCTATCATTCCGTCCGGTTAGGTCCGCTCACCCACTGAACAGCACGCCATTAGTTGTGGCTTGGTGGACCTATCAAGGGACAACCCACCTACCGGGGCTGTCATGGTTGGGGCGAGGTTTGTGAGGATCCAGATGAGCTCCTCAGTCCCGTTGCCCTAGTTTGGGAGCCAACCATGCTCACCTTACTATCGGATCCCCTTTGCAACCCAGCTCTCTCATCAGGGTCGGATTCGTTTCAGCTTCCAGAGCAAACCAAAGTGTTCTCGCTTCCCACACCCCGTAGGGGCTTTGTTGGGCTACTCAAGGTGCACAGCCATCATTTGGACAGAGCCCAGCGTCTCCTCTAGGATCTCGAAGCTCGGGAGGCTTCCACTTGTCTGGACGTTCAACAGGCAGTATGCGAGATCAAGGATCTCCTACTCGACGATGGCCAATTTGTTTCGGGTAATTGGCATGCCTACGGCGACGTTTGGCATCGCCACTTGTGTAGCATCCCCAAGTGGCCTCAATGATCGAAAGTGTTATGGTGGATTGCCCAAAACTACTAGATCGATTGAGTAACACCAGATTGCGGCTGTCAGGAGCTGCACCCATGCTTCAAAGCTAAACGGGAGGAAGTGCACCAGATGCTCTGCCAATTCATGCCCGGGTCTCAAGCTAGAGCCTACCTACAAGGATTGCATCCTCATCAAGTCGTCTTTCCAAATCGCCAGTCCACATGGACACACGAAGAATTCACTGACGCATCAGTGCATTCATTGGTAGAGACGGGCATGGGCATGGAGTACGATGCTGAGGTCCATCCCCTAATTCAGGTGGTCAATCCCTTGGCGGTGGTCATCCAACGCACCAAATACGCCAAGTGGTCGACCTATGCTACGCCAATCAATTCGTATGGTATGAATCCATATGTTACGAGCAGCTCAATGATGTTTTGGTCTTTCTTTCCCCAGGGGATTATATGGTTACTACAGACCTAAAAGCTGGGTATCACCACCTGCAGGTCAACCGACCGGAGTGGCCTTATCTAAGCGTGCACTGGAAGGGGCGGACACTTTTGCTCATGCACCTTCCCTTTGGCCTCGCATCCGCATGTGGGGCTTTTACCACAGTTATGATTGCCTTCTATAGACCTCTACGCCTCTATGGGGCCACCATGGTACATTTGATCGATGACCGTTTAGGGCCGGGCAGTACACTAGCCCTCTGTACCCTAGACGGACTCATTCTAGCTTTGACCAGGACTGCCCTAAATTTCTTCTTCTTGTCTAAGAAGGCAGATTGGCTCCCCAAGCAGAAGCAGCGTTTCTTGGGCCTCATCGTGGACACTAGCACTCAGCGCTTTTGTGTCCCAGAGGACAAGCGTCATTATTTTATAGAATTGATGCATTCCTTGCTAGCCCAGCCCTGCGTCATAGCTCGGCAGCTGGCCCGGATAGCTGGACTGATCCTCTCCATGAGCATGGCCATGAACTTGTGTCCCATGTTCACTAGGCGTCCTTTCCTTGCTATTGCAGACCATGAACGTTGGGACACATTTTTTGACAGCTCGGACCAGATTCGTGAGGAGCTGGAATGGTGGGTTGCTAATTTCGATGCTGCGGAGGGTTGCCGGTGGGCCACGGTGCATCACACAGTCGTGGCTATGGGTGATGTATCAGAGATGCACGTGGGTGCCTTTTTCCCTGGCGGTGCTCTGGCACGCCCACTCCAACTTCCATTGCCGGAGGCATTGCTGGGTTCTAGTAGCACTGCCATGAGCTCTACACCATGTACTGTGTGCTCTACGCACTTCTCCGTCATGCCCCATAATTACTTCAGGCGCAACATCTCTTGTAACATACTGATAGTATGGCCAATACCTATTGCGTAGCAGGACAGAATGGGCAAGGTGCATGTTTGGAACAAGTGCATCAAATCCATCTACTAGCCTGGCAGCATGACATCGATGTCGACCTTGTGTGGTCTAACTGGGAGGACCCATGGCAGGTCTGTGCCGAACTTTTCAATAAACTGGAGGACCCTTTCGACTGGGGTTTTGCACCGGAGGTAGTGCATTGGGTCTGCCACCGTTTTGAGATAGATCCGCAATGGGTCACACTGGATGCCTTTGCATCTATATCTACATTGGTATGTGCCCGCTACTTTTCGAAATTTTTTGATCAGTGCTTGGCAGGGGTCGCCGCCTTTTCCCATGAGTGGGACGTTCCTCACGGACAGGTGGTGTGGGTCAATCCCCCCGCCCGGCTCACTGGACGGGCGCTACACTATTTGCTTGCACACCTGTGCCCCTCCATCCTAGTCTTACCCACAGTGCACAGAGCATGGGAACCTCTCGTTGGGGAATTGTCTAGTGCCCAAGGGCCGCTGGTGATGCCCGGCAACATCCAATGGCAGGGCGCCCCCCTTTTTCCCTAGTTCTTCTAGGGTGCATTGGCCCCGCGCCAGCACTGGGATCCCAGTCCGGATTTGGTTGTTCCAGCTGGGATTGGATGAGTAACCCGACTGACAGGCATGTTTGGTTTATATGAAAATATTTTGTGCTAGGCGTTCTTGCAATTCTCAGATCGGGTCTCCCCATTCGATTGGCTCTCTGCCTGCTTCTTTTTCCCTGACCTGCTCCTGCTGTCAGGCCTGCAAGCGGCGCGCCCCTTGCACTTTCTTATGCTAGTGACTTCCGCGATCCACGTATCGCTCTACTATCTCAACGTTCTGTAATAATGTGTCTTGGCAAATCCGTGATGCATCCATCCCTAGAGTGTGGTAGCGATGTTGCAGTGAGCCCCGCTTCTGGCTATAATACATTAACTCCGATGATCCTCCTACTCTCTGTGCCCATACCCTGGTGACGCGCGTTGCCTCTGTCACCGTCATGGATGTTGCCGTAGGGCCCCATCCTCGTTCCCAGCCTGGCAGCAATAAATTCACATGCTCCAGTTGCTGCTGTTGTAGCCACTCTCCAAAGCGGTCAAACCAATAGAGGAATCCCAGTGGTGCTTCGGGTTGCAGCATAATTCGGCCTGGTCAGAATTCTGTACTCGTTTTCAAAGCCCAGACATCCAGTAATAGTGGCCCAGTGCGCAATTGCCTTCCTTGTCCAGCCATCCACACGGGCTTCCCATCTGGGTCCACTACCATAGAACGGGTGTATGGGCCCAATTGGGGCCATATCCGTTGTCCCGTTTCCCACAGGAAAGACAACATGAGTGCATCACGGCTTACTCGCCCTCGCTGCTCGGGGTCACCAGCCACCTCGAATGCCTCTTGGCAAGCTTGCAATATACGTTGGTAGGTCATTTCGGGCATGGGTTTGGCGCTGCTCTGTCCCACACCCTGGAGGTGCTGTGCCTCCCTGTAAGCACACTTCTAGGCACGTACCACCGCGGCCCGGCAAGGATTCCCATGTCGTTCCTCTTCCTGCCATTCGCCCTCTACTCCGCTGCGGTCGAACCATCCTTGCAGGTAGCTTAGTTCCTTCTCCACCGTATTGAAGTGCAGGACCTACTCCCCATGCTCAATCCATGTTCGTGCTTGCTGCCAATGAAGGCGTGTGTACTGTTCCAAGAAGACGACGACATCTTCTGGGCCCATGTGGCCATCCAGATCCCCCCATCTGGGGGGGGCGGTTCTCCCACCAATCTGCAAATTCTTGTTCTATCTTGCCCAATCGTACGGGTAGCTTTGCTTGATGGATGAGGCGTCAGCGTGCCTCATGCACGGCTGCGGCCTCCTTGTATTGTTGTCTCATGGTCGCCTCCTCTAGTTGCTGGCCCGCTTGCCCGCTTGTCACGGGCCCTGGCACCCTTTCGCGCAGGGCGCTGGCTGCCTAATCCACAACACTTCACTTAGACCTTCGAGCCTCTGCCCCGGCGGCCCTACATTTGGGCTGTACAGATTGGGTGGTGTCAGGAGAAGGGAGGGCCCCTAAGGCCTCTGGACCGCAAGCTCGACCCTAATGAGGTCGGACGGTCCGGCTAGGGGCGCTCCGGTCCATGTGACGCCACTTCTAACCTTTTTCCGGTATTGAGGGAAAGGGGCAGGACCGCAAGTTCCGCCCCCGACCCTGTGCCTGGGTTTATGGCAACCCATGAAGGTCGTAGCAGGTGTAACTCGTGATGACGCAGTCATCAGGGTTTGCGCTGAGCGGAACTCCGAGTGTTGCGGCAACGGCGCCAACGACAGCATTGATTATACGATAAAAGACATTAGTTAAGAACGACCACTACGTGTGTGCATGCGTGCATTTCTACACTACTGCGTGTAGGAATCTGGACCCATGGGTAGCGAACTGAACGAGCCTCTGCACACTCAAAAACCGCAACTGTGCATCTCCAATTGTTGGGGGAGCCTCATCCTATTGGATGGCCCGACCGGCCGCTCGGGAATTACACAGGCGTCTCCCTTGTTTACAAGGATCCTCCTCAGCCCCGCCGGCCAGGTCCCCATGCTTGGTCGAGAGCTGTGCCCCTGACCACACGCCCTCAACAAAGCCAACAAATATTTCACGTCCTGAACAATCCAGTGTACAAGGGGTACATCCTTAGCGCCTGTGTAGAACTGAAGCGTACGACAGGCTGCCCAAACGCTGGCCAGTGTTCTCATCTAATCCCTTGCTCCAGGCCCACGTCCTCCCCCCTGACCGCTGTGCTTTGTCACCTCAACACACGCCATCAGGCCCGTCAGCAAACCGATAAAGTATTGCACAGGCCATGGAAGGCTCTGAACGCATGCGCACGAATCCCAAGCCAACAAATATCCCAGCCCGCCCCGAGTCTTGCAGCCCCTAAATAATTTCCCTCTCCCTCTACCTCGTCTCCCATTCCTTATCCACGAATGAGGGCAACACGGCTTGACCCATCCAAAAAGGGCCCAGCCACTGGCAAAGCGTTTGAAGCGAATTATTTGGCTCCTAATGGGGAGGGGGACGCAGCGGCCAGCGCCCTACTGAGGCTTTCGCCACCTGATCCACCCACGCCCAACCTTCCAATAATGTTTTTCGGTCATTTGGTCAAAAAGCTATGGGCACTGCGTGCCCCGTCCGGACTACCCTTCCCCCAAAACTTATGTACAGCTGTGCTCCCGCTTGATCAAATCCCCTCCAGCCCTGGTGTTGGACTCCGACAGCGGGGGACACCCCCATCGCCTCATTTATTGACATGGCGAATAATGTCGGCAATCTCTGTGGCGTTCTGTTCTTCCAAGGCAATCAGCTCGCCCAGGTACTTCTTCGCGAGGTCTTGAATGTACAGGCGCTGATTGGCCATGTTATCCCCCAGGGCGCTCAGCATTGTCACTTGCTCCTCCTCAATCTCCTGCAGCCGCGCATCCCTGGTACACAAACAGCAGCAGCCGCCCATGAGCAACATGCCAATGCTGAATGCCAAGTTTGTGCACTTCTGCCCCTGTCCTCTTCAGACGCAATGAAAGGCTGCCTGTAGAATCGCGGATTCTACAGATGCCACGCGCAAGAAGAAACAGGCACGAGGCATGCAGCCCTCAAACTGTTATCATTTTCTTGTAGTTTTGTTTCGGTTCCGGAGGTGTGCATCGTCCTTATTCCAAATTGGGATGGTGCCGTTGTCATTGCGTCATGTTCGAGATTCCAGTGTGATGCAAGGACGTTGGCGCACCGCCCTTTTGGCCTCTATTCAGCTTTTAACGCCTGCAAACGACAAGATCACGGGAACCTCAACGAACAAAAGCCGTGGCTTCTAGAAGCCCTACGCACCTCTCTTTGATAGCCTCTCGAAGTTCAGCAACTTCCTTTGTTCGGGCCTCCTTCTCCGCTGCCCTCCCTGCGCATTCCTCAGCAACCCGGGCCTCTGCGGACTGGCACTCCTATTTCCACACCACAGCACATTTTCATACACACCTACTTGCACCCACAGCAACAACAGTGTGCCACATGTTGGGCATCCCCACCCCGGCTTACACACTTGGGACTCGTTGTGCCATGCCACAGAAATTACCTCGTTCAAACAGATCCCCAAAGTGACACCCAGTTCCCATGACGAAACATGCACTCAAGCTTGAAACAGGCACAGCAAACCCGGCCACTTGTAGGCAGGGGCAATAGAAGGTGCAAGGCAGTACATTGGGCAGTTCCTACCACTCCCCTCCTGTAGTTTGAGAAGTCCGTGTGCCATTACCCCGATGCCTGTAGCAATTGTCCCACAATGCGCTCGAAGTGAAAGGGCACCGCGTTGCCCAGTTTGTCATTCTCCGTCCCAAGGAGGCCCCACGTCAAAAGAAAGATAGTCCACAGCGGCGCGCTTGCATGCTTAACACTTTTGCAGGCCTCCCATCGCCATGACTCACCTGCAGCAGCGCCTCCCGCTCCTGTGCCGCCTCCTCCTGCAGCTTTGCCATCTCGACGCATTTCTCAGAGAGCTTGGTCTCACACTCAGCCTGCAGGGCCTGCATCGCTGCTTCCCCGTCCTTCAGCCGCTGTGTCAGATCCACGATCTCCTTGTCCTTGGTGGCCTGGATGTTGGAGAGCTGGAGGTTCATCTCACTGACCAGCACCGAGCGTAGATTTTCGAAGTCGGCCACCTTGGCCTCATGGTCCTCTTGCATGCGCCGCATCGCTATGTCCTTCTTGTGGATCTGGTCCTTCAGAACGGCAATGTCCTGGTCCGTGGAGGCCTGCTGCTGCGCCAGCTGGACGTTCAGGTCGTTCCGCAGGGCGCAGCACAAGTGCTCGAAATCTGCGTCAGTTGGAGATCTGCACTCTTGTCAAGCACTTTCTGTGAACCTTTGTTTCGCTGCATTTTGGCATCATTGTTCGCAGACTGATGATTTCGGTGCTATGCACAGCTGTTCGCAGGGCTGCATTCGCACATCATTCTTGGATGCATATGTCACAAAAGAAATAACCTCCCTATTCCACTCTCAGAGTGTTGCAAGGCAGGCTGTTGGCCGAGGCTATTGAGTCAGAAGAAAAGCACCGTCAACAAGCGTTATGAGAACTGCACTGAGTGCCAGACAACACCCCACAGCAAAGGACAGCGCAGGCTGGTCAACAACATCATATTTTCCAGCCATGTGTGCACATCATATACTGCAATCCGGACAATCTCTGATGTAACACCCCACTACGGAAGGGCACTTGACATGCTTCACCCCTGGATCAGGAATTCACAAGTAAGATGATAAACCTGCAGACAATGATCGCGATGCACAGCACCTTGCACAGCCTCTGCATGCTCCTTCTGGGCAGCCTCATGCTTCAACGTGAGCTCGTCCAGCTGCTCCTCACAGACTCCATGTGCCCGCTTTGCAGTGTCCACCTCATTCTTGGAGTCCCTCAGCTGCTGTTCCCAATATTCCTTCTCTGCTGCATACTTCTCTGATAGCGCTTTGCAGTCCTTCGCTGTAGCCACGCCAAACACATGGGCACATTCAGCACTCAAGTGCCTCGAAGTTGCACTGCATCCATCCTAACTCACAGCCTAACTTAGCCAAAATACTGTCCCTTGTCAATTTGTCCACTATTTAAGCTTCAGAAAAACCTGAAAATCGAAGAATCGTAATGATTCGTGCAAAAAAATAGATGCACTGGACTGAACCTGCTGCATCCATGTGTTTAGTTGGAGAGAGCATCACAACATTCCAGCATTGTGTGAGGGGCATGTCTTCCTTTACCCATAAGATGCGTTCCAATCGAACACACACAGTACACGATACAGATGCTTTAGACACCTTGTGTTGTGCTTCTATTCATTGTTTGACACTGCCAGGCTGGCAGTGTCAGCTTGGTGAATGGGCTATCAATGGAATCGCACACATTGTACAGAAGCAATACTCAAACCATCGTTGTTTGGCCATCCACCTATCAGCCCTGTGCTTCTCATTGCAGGGCAAGGGAATACTAAATGCTCTATTCAGTATTTTAAGGGGAGAGACATGTCTCCTCGAATCCTCATTAAGGCCAGAACAGCACCACCTGTCCATTCCCCAGACTGCAGCAATGCATACCATTCCAGATTAACTGGATGGTACGCTACATTGATCGATGCCGTGACGTCATGTCCATGCATCCATGTAAGGAAGAAACAAACAAACATTTCAGATGAACACCTCAAACTTGGAGCTGTGCCACCAACATTGCCCCACCTATGCAATTGGACACAAATCACCAAGGTTGTTACCACATACACTGACTTCGCAAAAGCTGGTCCCACTCACATGCCTCCCTCACAGCCTCCTCTCTCAATTTCGACCTCTCCTCCTGAATTCTCACAGCTGCTGCCTTCAGCTCCTCCACAATGCCCTCCAACTGTGCGATCCTGGCATTCGCTATCTCCAGCTTGCTGTCCTGCTCTGCGATCGTACCCTCCTGCTGTGCTATGGTTGCCTCCTTGCGGGCGATGCGGATCTGCATATCGGAGAGCTGGACGCCCTGCTGAGTGATTTTTGTCTGCTGCTGTGCTAGCTTGATCTGGTTCTGGCCAATGCTGGCCTCCATCTCTTCGATGACCTCTTCAGAGGCCTGTTCGTATTCCTTGACCACTCGCTTGCCCTCCTCTTGTGCCTCCACTACCTCTTCCTCCAGGTCAGCGATCCGCTGCTGCAGCTCCCTGATTGTGGAGGAGGAAGTTGCCCGCAACTCCTCCAGCCCTTCATCTTTGTCGTCCTGCCGCGCCACAAGGCACTCGATGCGCTGTTCTTGGTCCTCGATCGTGACCTTCTGCTCCTTGATGGCTTCCTGTTCGCATCATGCACTGGGTTGAGACAATGTGCACAGCAATCGACTGTCATGCCCCGATGCTCAGCAGGTTATGGATCGAGACACCGCAAGGCAGTCAACAGCAGCTGCTCATTCCCAAATGTTTAGCCACAGCATGGCCCCACACGAATCTCGATTGCAGCAAGGACCAACTGGACATTGCCTGCAACCATGCAGAACCATGCCTGGGGATGCAAATTTCAATATTCCTGGCCCCCGTGCTGCCTGTCTGCAAGACCCACTTGCTGGCAGTGGCACAAACCTCTTGCACTTTGTTGGCCTCCTTGAGCTCCTCCAGCTCTTTCTTCAACTGTTCATTCTCCTTTGCATACTGGTCGGAAGTGCTCTCTGCCTTCTCCAGCTTGGTCCCCAGGGTCTCCTTCTCAATAGACAGCTTCTCAAGGCTCTGCAAAAGACACATATTCCACAGAGATTGAATAACACAAAAACTGTTTGATGCCCCATTCCAACTGGCCTGAAGGTTGGCAAGCATCCACAGCAGTCACATGTGCTTCCAGCAAAAGCTTGGATTGAAACGAATGCATGGCCTGCATGGAAATTTTTGCTCTGGTAAGGAAGCCATGCAGCAAGTTGATGGTAGTGCACAGGTCAACGAGAACAGGTAGCACACTAACTCTTGCAGAACATGCAGATTGCGACAGAAGTGGAGTACCAGTCTGTGAGTCCCACCTGTTTCACTTCATCGATCGATATGTTACTATCAAATGACTTTGGCTCCAACACCATGGCTTCGAGGGACCTTGAGGAAATATCAGTTCCAGTCAGTTTGTCGGCGTCACCATCGCTCAATTCAAGAGACACATCTGCCAGCCAGGGAATTGTCTCTGTTGGCATGCTCTGTATTCGCAGCTCGCGCTCAGCACTGGTATATCCCCTGTCGGACAAAGTCCTCATCAACTGGCGGCCAGCAATGGGCACCTGCAGTGAATGATTGAAGCAATGTCAGACAAACCTCCTGCCCAGTCAACTGTGAGCACCTGGAGTTTTCTTGGTCGTCCAAAACAAACGTTCATCCCGGCCCATGAACAGGCACCAGAAAGGACGGGTGGTTCTGAAGACTGGCCACTGAATGAACAAAGGACACCCACTACGACAGTGAAACTGCAACAGGGATGGAGACCACTTGCAAAATTGCAAAACACTGCAAAGTGACGGCAGGACCTCGATTTTGGACAGGCACCTCACAGCTTCCTGAATACGGACCCATGCCTAAAACATCATCTTGTCCTGTTGCAAGGCACAGCCCACTGTTGTCCATAACAGTTGGAAGACGATCAATGCCATGAACATGTTGCAAACTTTGCATTATGCCTTTCACGACTGCATCGCACATCACACATCTGCTTTACACAATGGTGATGAAACCAAGAACAGATCATAGCACCCACAAAACACAGCGCTTGCTCGCCCACACGCCTGCACATTACCTCTGGCGATCCAGCACGCTTGGCCCTGACGGCGCGCTTCCTCTTCTTTTGTGTCATGTCCTCAAAATGCCCAACCGACATTTTTGGGGCAGTGGCTCCCCTTATCTCAGCATCGCCCTCAGCACGAAATCCCACAAGTGCTGAGGCATATGGATCGGTTCTCAAGTTAAGTTTGGATGTGGTGGGGACGAAGTCAACCTCGTCTTCACAGGGGATGGCATTGATTCGCCGAACAATGTCCGCAAGGTCCACAGTCCACATCCGGCCAGAGTAGAGATGAGACCCCGTGCAACCTCCAAAGATGTACATGGTGTCTCCGATGACAGCAGCAGTGTGAGCAGCACGCCCTGTGTAGGCACAGTGACAATTGGCAGTTTGTAACCTTCTAGTCTCATTATCTAATTGGTGGACAAGCCGCTCGCACTGAAATTGAAAAGCATGCAGAATGTCGCACACACTTGCAGTGACAGAAGGCCTTTCAGTACAATATCAGCCACTGGACCAACTCGTTGAAAGACAAATGCACAAGGAACAAACACAATAGACACAGGTGAAGCAGGTGCCCAGAGTGGCAAAAAGAAGCCGATTCAGTTTTCCCTGTTTACCTTCCATGCGCTGATCGAAGACGTTCGGCACCTTTAGGCATTCCCATCTCCCACCAGAGGCCATTCTCAGGCACAGCAGATCATTGGTACGTTTCTTCCTTCCCTTTAGGCCTCCTGTGCACCACAATCTTGCTAAATCTCCCAAGCTTTGATGACACGGAGGTGCACAAATGCGAAGGCAAATGTGAGACTTGGATGTCGTCAAGTTAATTCCAAATCGTCAAGCTACAATGGCTGGAACTGGTGCCAACTGAGGTTCCACCTGGATAAACTAGTAAAGTCTGGCCTCAAGGTTTGAGGCTAGAATGCTTCAAAACTCAGGTTTTAGGATCCAAGCTACTTTGTTGATAGAAATTGCAATAGTCCCTGGGACTGTGGACCAGGTCAACCTTTCACTTGGTGTGCTGTGCCATACCTCGAGTTGAACTAAGATTTCCCAACATTGCAAATAGACTCAACATCTGACCCCATGAAAAGCTGGCGAAGACGCTGCAGGAGGTGCAGGCGCTGCAGGACGTGCAGCCAGAGGGTGACGAAAGTGAAGCTTACCAAAGCAAAACACCATTCCCTTGTACTCCACGACAGCTTGGCTGGAGAGCTTCAGATTGTCATGTCCAGAGATCAGCACAGAGCCGGTCGCCCGCCACTGGCTGCCCACTGGCGTGAGCATTTCCAGGACCTCTGGCTCACTGGATTTGCTGTGCTTCGTGCCTCGGTCGCCCGCAACAAGAAGAACACTGGCCACATGAGCAGCAGTCCCAGCTGTCAGTTTAACATCAGCTTCAGACTCTGAGCAGCAACTTGGGTCTTGCTCCACAGTTTCTTTGGCAAACTTTCTTGGGCGATGGGAAGAAGGATTATCGTCAGACACTGGAGGAGCAGTTTTCTGTGCTCTCTGAGGATTCTATTGCAGGAAGCGGTGACCACCATAGAAGCTCTCTTTGCAAGCGTTCCAATCAAGGAGGGGGGGAGATGTTATATGGGTTCACAAAAGCAGACCGGGCACTCCCAACAGCCTCACAGGTGAAGGAACACAGTAGGAGACTGAAACCCCTGCTGTTTCGATGTTGAATACAGCAATTCATATATAAATATGCTCTGTGTTAACATTGCACAGTTTTCTTGGTGACAATGTTCAAACGTCCCATCACAAAGGCATCAAAAGGAAACGTGGCTGGGATCAGAGCCGATGACCCTCCTCATCCCCACATCTTGGAGTCATTTGATGACAGAGAGGATTTGGCAACAGCACACACACTATTGGCAACAGCACACACACTATTGGACCCACAGGTATTTGTTGTTCAGAACTTTGTCCTCCATGACGTGCATTCAACAAGACATAGGACACCACTTGGAGTACTTTCACAGCCGAAGAGAAACAAGCAGTCAAAACCCACCTCCTCACCTGGATCTGAAGATAACGGCACTATGGAATGCCACCCCACCATCCAGCCTGGCAAGAAGCTGGACTTGACCCCTGTCATAAAAATTACCAAACTGCCCTCACTACATGTGCACGCAATGCAAATTTCATGTGTCTAAGACCAGTGGACTAATTAACACAGGTCAGTTTGGCCCAGGTATACGATTGGGCCGACATAAGGAGGCAACTGATGGATCTTAGTGTGGAATAACACAATGACAATTTGAGCATGTGCTCACTGCAAAGTGAGAAGGCGTTAAGATGATCTGCAAGATAGAGTAGCCGTTCTGTTGTACCAAACCATGCACAGGCAAATGGGGCACCCCGCAGAGGCATTTGCACTGCACCAGAGGACAGCAGCATTCTTGCAACTCCCAGCGGTTGCACAGACAGCACAGCTTCAAGTGTTATTGGTTTGTACATCAAACTTGTATTCCAAAATCTACTGAATGAAAACATTGAGTGCCAAGCCAAGTAAGAATGAATAACAGTTGAGTTGAAACAACTAAAACGGTCAACATGACAAAAATCGAAGTGCCAAGCCAAGCAACAACGACTAACAGTTGAGTTAAAACGACTAAAAGGGCCAATATGACAAAAATCGAAGTGCCAAGCCAAGTAACAATGACTAACAGTTGAGTTAAAACAACCAAAACGGTCAACATGACAACAGCAGCCAAAAAGCCAGAATAGGCACTGGTGCAAAACAGGAGAAGATTTGTGCAGCACACAATTGTACGAGGCACATCGCAGGGCATGCTCTCCCTGCAGGAAATTCACACAACACTTACGAGATGGTGTCGAGCATGAAGACATCGCTGCGATACACAAAGCTGCCAGTGTCGATCAGGCTTATTCCACCAGCCACAAGGATGGCCTTGGGGTTATGTGGGTGCAGCGTGGCTGTGTGGCACGTGCGCCTTGCCAGCGAATGGCCATCCCTGCAGATATCATCGGGCACAATCAGGGAATCATGGCCCTAGGCACAACTTATCAACAATGTCCACAGTGCCCCCGCAACACGTGGAGCTGGTCATATAGCACGCTATTGCTGCTGCCATAACTTTTGTGCTGAAATCCCTTGACAGTAATCAGTTTGATGGCTTAGGGTGCAAAGGCAACTGAGGAGACAGTGACAGTGGAACACAATGCTGCAAAAGGCATGGCAACTCACCCGCACGGCTGTGGATCGGACGCCTTTGCACATACGGCAAAAATAATTGTGCTCAGTGGTGTGGCTGGACAAGTGCACAGCCCCACTTAAAGGCCAACTGCAGAGTATACAATACTTGATTTTGTTGCTGGCATCAATGTTGCTTGAATACCACAACGACAGAGTGAACTCCTAAATGCTGGAACTGTGCATGGGCCGTGCTGCCATTCCCAGCGTTCCCAGAGCACGACAAAGCACAATGGTGCATTTCGAATGCCTAAGGCAGCATTGTTCCCGTTTGCAAACTCTTTCCAATGGTCGGCTGGCACCTGGCCTGGTGGCCCAGGGAAGCGGAATTCGGCCAGCAGACTCCGGCATGGTCCTCACCCTCACCTGGTGCTGGGCCATCTGATATGGAAGCTGCCACTCCTCTCTGTCTCAGGGTTTACCCATCGCAGGGTCTCCACATCGAAACAGAGCACGCCATCAAATATATACTTTGTGTCCTGACCACCAATGACCCATATCCTGCTCCCCACCAGCGTGGACGTGTGGTGCCCACGGCCAGCCCCCAGTTCCCCAACCTTCATCCAGCTGTTATTCTCAGGTGTGAACCGAAGAACGTCACTTAAGTACCTGTGCAATGCATCAATGCAATTTCGTGGAGGTTTTGCTTGTTCTGGATGCCCAAACAGTGCAACATCGCGCATGAGGTCTTGTTGGGCAATCACACAGATGCCAGTATTTGTGCCAGTGGTGAAAGAAGATAGTTGCCCGACTTTTGCTTGCCCATGGAGTGCTAAATATGGCAGCAGACCAACGGGCATTCCATGCTCCTTCCATCTGCAGGAGGAACTCGGTGGCAGATCGTACGGAAGTGATATTCGCAAACAAGAACCAAGCCACGTGATGGATGTTCTGATATGAGCAAAAGGATGTAGAGCCTCCTTGCTCCAAAAACGCCCAGTTATCACTGCCAAAGATGCAACGCAGATGGGAGCAAAATGCATAGAGGACAAAAATTGCAGCTAATGTCCTGCAGGTGCACTTGCGTTTGCAAAAGTGAATTCACTTATGAAAACATCACAGCAGCGCACAGCATCCCACAATCTACGCTCGATGCGTACAAGAATCGACACCTAATGTTATGCATATGTACTTCCTGTCATTCAGAGGAGACTGCGGCACTTGCGCGCGTTTGTACTTTACATCGTTGTGCTCTTTGCTAATATGTGCACACATTACCGGCATTCCTTTCGCCCATCAGCACAGAGCATTGTGAGGACGATGTGATGGGCTCCAATGAACACAATGGAGGAATGAAGGTCGAGCGATTGCCGCAGCATGCACAGACACTGCCGATGCGCTAGACATCCATGTGCCCAAAGTTTGTTGCCACACATCGGCAACGAACGTGAGCCATTTTCAACGCTTTGATAACGGAAGCCACCACATAAGGTTGGGCGGAAAGGGTGAGCGGAAAGGGCCCAACAAACTCGCACATATCCGGCACGGCGCGTATGTCGCCTCCCGAGCCCGCAGACCGCATTTCCCTGACCCGCGACTCGGCGTGATTCCGTGGGCGCGTCGCGAGAGTCATGCGCAAGCACCAACGCCAAACCCCAAAACCGCGCGCCCGCAGCAGGCGCTCGCGCGCAGACGCCGAGCACCGTCCGTCCCGCAGGCCGGCGGGGAACAAGCCCCCCCACCCCCCACCCCCGCCTGCAAAGCGCAACATGTCGTACGCTTGACGACAAATGGACGCGCACAACGGAGAGCTGATTTCAGGCGAGAGCGAGCCGCACGGTTGCGACCGGTGGTCGCTGGCCCAGAAAAAGGCCGAGCGCAACGTCCACCGAGGGGCGATCGCGCTTGGGTCTCCGTGACTCATTCCTTCAGACACCGTTCAGCGGCGTCCGACTGGTGACAACCTCGGCAACAGGCGGCATGCCCCCATCCCCGTCTGCACCGCTCCGCTTAGTCACCCCCGGACCAGAGCCACGCCCTGGAACAGGACGGCGAGGTCGCAGCGCGAAGGGGGCCCCTTGCGGCGCCCTCCCATCTCAAGAGCGGCGGAAAGCCGCCCAAGCCCCTTTCCCCACCGCCATTGCCCCGACAATGCCAAGTTTACTAACCGCCGCAGACCGCCAGGTCGTCAGGCGCAGTCAAGGCGGGTAGTGAAGCGCGTTAGTACAGGCACGATAGTAGCCGTCGAGGGCCGCCAAGGTCGGGCGGCGGGGGCGCCCACAAGGTTTGGGCTGGTGGTCAAACGGCCGCAGCCCTGACGGTCCTCAACGGCATCAGATCGCCGCGAGCGGCCGGCCCCGGGGGCCGCGATCGCGCCGTGGCGCGGGCGGTCCGCATCGATTCCAGCGAGGGCGCGCGCACACGGGGTTGCCCCCCAGTGCCTGGATCAACCGAGCCTCAAAGACGGCAATAACGACAAAAACTTCCCACTGCTGTGGCCCCGCCCGGCACCCCCGAGTCCAATCTCGCGCGCTAAATCACCCCCGCGCCCTCTCACACCCCCACACAGCCCTATCCCGGATCCAAAGTCACCGCGTCCCGCGTCCCCGTCACGCGCCTCCCCCCCCCCCCCCCCCCCCCCCCCCCCCGCTCACTTCTTCTCCTTCCCGTCCGCCGGCTTGCGGAAGCCGAACATGACAAACAGGCTGGTGCCGACCACCGTGGCGGTGTGGCCCGCCCTGCACAGCGCGTCGCCGCTCTCGATGCCCTCCACGTTGTTGAAGTGCACCGGCACGGCGCACGGCGCCCCGGCGGCAGGCCCATCCCGCATCATCCCCTTGCCCTCGCCGCCGCTGAAGGCCACGTCGCCGTAGTAAAACTGGGAGCCCGCGGTTCCCGGGGCGCCCATGGCCCCCCCGGCTCCGCGCTAGCTACCCACCACCCACGCGTAGCCACACCGCGGGCATAACTCAATGGCCAGGGCACGGGGAGCGGGCAAGCTTTACCCACATCGGATGAGTTGAACATTCGGATGTGGTGGCCCTCAAAGAGGGGGATGGGGACACAGAGGGCCCCGCTCAGGCATCAGTGACCCTGTTCTGTGAGATGGCCCGTCAGCCCAGGGCATCGATTCCGGCCGCGCAAGGCGGCCACGTGGGCAGCCGCTGGCGCATGTTTTCTCGCGGGGGGGTGAGGGCCAGCCAGGGGTGTGGTCAATGCGGCTGATGGCTGGCGGGGCCCGCCATGAGGTCTTCTCACACAAGCACGTCAGCGTCGATGACAAGGGAGATCGGTGGCGGCGCTGGGTGGGAGGGTGCCTGACAGGGGGCCGAGTGTTTCTGGACTGGGCGGCGCGGCGGACGGGGCGGGCGCGAGCCCCGCAGCGCTGCCGGCGGCCCCCGGCGGGCGGCTCCGGATGCGCCGGACCGGCCGAAGATCCCGTCTCGCCGATTCCGCCCGGTCAGCGCGTGTGAATCCGGATGTGTTGAAAGCTTCGTTCATCAGCGAAAACTCCCGGGCGCCCTTTTCATTGGGCCGGGGGCCGTCTCCGCCTCTCGTTTTGCTCTCCGCGCTTGGCGCATGATAGGCGGCTATCCGGCAAAACCCGGGCGCGACTGTCTTCGGCCGCGGCGACTGTTTCTGGCAGATGGGCTGCGCGGGGCCTTCCGATCGTGCGATGCGGCTACGCAACCCGCCAAGCGGTTCGGGTGGGTGGTTCGCACGTATCTTTGTCCTGGTCGAGCCCCTGCCGCCTTCCCGGCGCTCGCAGGTCGCCGGGCGCAGGTCAAGTCGCGAAGGGGCGCACACACACAGCCGCGCGTACGACGCCTAGGAGTCACGTGGCCACGTAATTACGGCCGTGAGGAGCCTGTGAGGGACACTCTTGAACAGGGGCGTTGGAGAAGATAGCACCGAGGTGGCGGCCAATACCCCCCCGAAGCGCCCCTTTGCGGGGCGGCCCGGCATCCATTAGTAACGCCATCTCCCTTGGGATGTGTTGGCCTCGCAGCTGGCGGGCATGACGGGCGTCGACACACGTTGAATCAGGGTGTGTTGACGGACATGGGGCGACCGACACAGCCCTTCGGGCCTGATGTGGAGGCCCATACGACAAGAAGCGAGGGGTGATTCGCGGGAGGAGCCACCGTGTCTCAAGTCCTTCTCGCACTCACGGACAGCAAGGATTTCAGTTATGCGAATATGCCGCACGCGTGGTTGGATCCAGGCCGCCCGCTGCGTCAAGGGGTTGCCGTGTGAGAATATATTAGTCCCTCAGTCTTTTCGGTGCGGATCCCATCTTCTTACGCTGACAAGGCCAACGCCGGCTGGTGGGTCAGTGATTTTTAGGACTTGGGTTGTCCGAAACAAGACGGGATCTGCACAAGAAAGACAGCGCGACTAATTTCATGCCGTGCCTGTCCCGGAAAACACCTAGCGGGGGGATGCTTTCGCATCATTCACTTTCGGTTGCCGTGCCAATGCTCCGTTGAATGTTCAACGGCGATGCCGGTCAGCGCGGCGCACCACACAGCATATGCCAATTCCGCACGATTGGGCCTCAGAAGTTGCGACTGTAAGAAACGCTGTCGAGGACGCCAAGATAGTATTTAGGAACACATCGCTCCATCCCACCCGTCAATAAGGACGCGAATGGCCACTTCAAAGGTAGTTGAGAGTGCACACTCAGCACCTTGCAGTCAATCGGCGGCCAAAACTTGAAATGAAACAGCACTGCTGCTGCTATCAACAACACTACCATGCTGCAGTCATCACCAGCACAGCTACAGAATCCCTCCACGCTGTCAAGCTCAAGTGAGCAAACCGGTGTGACCCACTGCACCACCAGTCGGTGGCCACTGCAGTGGGCTACTTGTGTCCGTTGTGGTGACTGTAAGAGTAGCTACTAGGCGACTTCGACGGGGGCAGCAGACTGAAGCGGGGGCGCCTTTTCTCGCCCTCTTGCGACCATGCACGTCCGAAAGGCCTTGGACTCGCTCCATGTGAAGGAGCCGTCGTCGTACAGGGCTTTGACGCAGAATATGTACTCCGTGTTGGGCCTCAGGCCGCCCACCCGATGACTGGGCTCCTTTCCCTGGCGAGATGACGGAAATTGAGACTCAGATTGTTGGCAAGGAGAATTCGGTTTGGACGCTTCAAAGCGGTTGGCTGGGAGTTGGCTTCCGGAGGATGTGTGCCCGGCGGGTGCGGTCTAGGCCGCGGAGGAGCGGTGCATGCACGAGGGCTTTGCTGCGCCATATGTCGTGAAACGCAGCCAGTTTTCGCGAGCGCCACACAAGGAAACTTTGAGAATGTGAACACAGTAAAGTGTAACCATGCAAATTCCTCCATTCGCGTCCTCGAATGTACATGAGCAAGAACAAGCAATGGAAGCACTCGGCAATTGACGCCTGTCAGTGTCGGAGACGAGGGAACCGGCGCGATCGAGCGTATGTCCGCTGGGGCCTCCAGCATCGACGCTGGAACCCCCAAGTCCACCTGAAGGTTTCAATGCGGCATTGCAAGTTAAGCATCAGTCGGTCTGCAGATGGGATACTAAGTTCAGTACACGTTTTCTTGACCTATTATGCAGCCGAATTGTCATTGAAATCCCGCAAGTGAACCTGCGGCGGTCCAGCCGTAGTTGGCAATCGTCCAAATTGTAGTTGCTTGTGTGGCGGAGGCGCCATGTTTCGTGCTTTGAATTTTGAATACCATGTCGACAAGGCTCCTCCACGGCACCTGATACACGTCCTTCACCAATCCCGTGGATGTGGCCATCATTAGCTTGTACCCATCAATTCGATCAACATTTTTCGTTGGCGGCATCCAAGCCACCTCCACCGAATTATGGGTGCACAAGCCGTCATCCAGCAGCTCCAACCTGAATAACGCAGTGAGAAATGAGCGTCATGAAGAAAATCTAATGATCAAAATTTCGCATGGATTTCGATGTCGTGCAAGTTGCGCTGCATACCACAAATTTGTCATAATACTCCACACTACTTGTACGTTACCATATTCACCATTCCTCAATAGTAGCATATCTATGACTGAAGTTCTACTGAAGCACATGTAAAGTAAGTAAAATATACATTGCATGCAGTATTGTACAATATTCCAATTTGCTTATATTTTATGTACTTCAGTGCTATTGCTTTAGTAATACTTTATATTTACTTCAGTAAACAAATGTGTCATATGTGGTCTGCCGTAGTCTACGGCCCGTAGATATTCCAGGAAGCGGAATTCAGAAACGAATCTCATGTGACAAGTTGCGCGTTGCAAAGCCTTGAAACTCTTGGGTTCCGGTTTGCTCAACATGTGCAACGATGGGTCGTATCTATTGCAATATGCAGTGCCCTCATCATTGAACCGCCATAGCCCTATCCTATACAGAGCCTCACGTCTGCATCTTCAAGATGCCATGTCGCTGGACACCGAAGTCAACAACTTGTCGAGTCGGGCTCGTTCATTAATGATGCGCAAGCGCAAGGTGTAAATGATTTCGAGAGTAGCCATGCAATCAAGAACTACGAAACGCTGATCCTTTCGCCAGCATTTGTGAGAAGGGTGTTGCCAGGTTTTGATTATGCACAATTGTCCGTGCGAATGTGTGTATTGGACGCATTTTTCTCACTTGTCTTGGAATCTGTTGTCCTTTTTCTTTTCGCTCTTCATTCGCTCGATGTCCTCCGGTAGGCAAAGAGTGATGGTTTGTAGCTCGTTAAGCTTGCGCTCCCTATCTGGCTTTACCACCACCAATACGGGGCCTATGAAGGTGGAATAGCACCCATTCTGGAGCCAGAACCAGATGTCAACTTCTCCATCAATGGTGCTAAATACAGGACAATTGTAGCGCAGTGCTGATTAAGAATTTGTGACAACGAATATACTATATACTGGTAGCAACGGTCGGCCCCAGTCGGCTCATCGCAGCGAATTTTGCGCAGCGCATTACGGGCCACAGTATCTCGAAACAATAAAATACATATATTTACAGAGATGCTTGTCAGTTATCCAAGAAAAATCAATTAGAGAAAGCACGTTTGATTGGTCGAACGCTCCATTGCGTTGGCAAGAACTGTGCCCGTTTCTAAGATTGAGATAATGCGGGGCCCAGCCCCACCACTAGATTTACTCAGCGGACCAATATACCAAGGATATCAAAGGATAAGACTTCGCAATGTCCAATCGCCGGATATTGCGATGGTGTTTCAGCTCCAAACTTTGCTCCTCTCCACGCCTTCGCTGCATCTAAACTCCGCTTTTCGTGTGGACATTGCTGCGATCACCAAAACGTATTGACTGCAAACATTCTTCGTGCGGGATCGTTGCCCGCAGGGGCGCAACCCGCGGTTGCAACTGTTCTGATGCGTCATTCTCAACGGAAGCATTCCGAGAATCCTACCGCATGAGATTGCATGATGGAAAGAACGGACAAGTTCACGGGCCTGTAAAATGGACAGTGTATTAAGCTATGTATCAGGCGACACGCGACAACACCAAGTTGTGGGACCACGCCAGGGAAGGCAATTATGTTGGTTGCCTTTCATTTCAGGATGCATTCACGTTCGCCCCCACGTCCGCATCCACACTTGCGCGCCCACTCACCGGCTCCATCCACGTCCGCCCATCTCCCCATGCCACGTCCACCATGGCCTCCCATTGCGGGTTGAATAGGTCCATCACGTGCACGTCGGCCAGAGCCCTCAGCGCGCCGCCCTCCTTCATGCCGCTGCCACCGGAGACTACCATGAAGTGGCGGATGATGGCGGCGCAGTGGCCACACCGGGGCTCCGGGCAGGCAGTGGTCACATGCACGGGGGACCATACGAGGCGCTCCGTCTCCAGCGTGTGGACGTCGTTGAGGACTTTGACGCCGTCGTAGCCGCCGAACACGTACAGCCTGTGTGAGCGATCCCATTAAAGTCAGTATTGTTGTTGAGAAGAAAGTAAATGAGAGTGCAATGTTCTCTGATTTCTCTGGTGCATACTACCTCCGTTCCAAAAGTCGCGGCGCATCTGCAATTTGCACGAGGGGAGATCAAAATGCGCTAGCCATAAAAACTGAACAAAACAACGTCGAAGCGCCACATCAAGAGATATCCAAAGCGCTTTCTAACATTGCAAACGTTGCTGCTGAACTTGCGATATGTTGAGTGCAGCTGAAACGTGACTTCGCATTTTGCTGGCGCTCAGAACGGGACATAGCGAGTTTCCTTGCCCTTCAGAAGAGGTGGGCGACCTTAGATATATCTGAGAGAGCGGTGTGTTTTGTTGGTTGGTCTGCACTATGGATACGGCTGGATTCCAAACAGAATCAATGAAGGAAGGGATCGGAGTTCAGTACAGAATTTGGATTGCCAACAAGCACGCTGTGCAACGGTGCAGCGATGTGGGGAGTTCAAAGCATGCAGAAAATTTGACAGGGGCATTTTTTTAAACCTGTGAATGTTGTGTTTTACGGTGATGACAAATGTAACCAAGAATCGTCTCAACCTAAAGCAATCCGAAAATGGTGACTGATTGACCGATTGATTTGATCTTTCAAAAGTTATGGCAATAATTGCAGATGCGACGCGCCTTTCAAAACAGAGGTAGTATGACCAAACTGCAAACACGGCGAACATATTACAGCACAGCTGTCATGGGTTCAAGTTTCTATCATACTTGAATTTCCTTATCTTTGTCGCTTCCATTTGTGCAATATGACCCTTACAAACATGCGTTGGTTATTGAGCGTCCTGCATGATCAATGAGGATTTGCTTGTACTTTGTACGCAAAGCGCATACGAGCATCGCCCTGCGAAGGACGCTATCGCTATCACCCCGCCGGCGCATGCACGACGTTTCGAAGATCGTGCGGACATCTGTGCTTCGATTGACGTGATGAAATATGACGATAAGAGCCCAACATTTTGATCAAACTGTGGCAATGACTATTCAATGGTTGAAATGAAATTCTACATCTAGTTCCTTTTTAGTCTGCAATGTGGATTGAAGCACGGCTCGGAAAGTGGGATTGTTTAGGCACCAAATTGGCGACAATTCCGGCAATTTACCGAAATAAATCTTCTGCGTTGACTTTCTGACATATGCAGTGCATTCGTGCGAATGTCCAATTCATCAGAACAGTACCGAAGCAAGTTTCTAATATCTACAAGCATGCATGGTTCCCTGTCAACTGATTGATTCGGGAGAAAGTAGGCCTACCATGTGAAGCGCGACGCGTGATATGCACTAGCAAAAAGGGGCCAAATAACACTTCTGCGAGCACAAATAAAACACATTTCATCAAAGTTCTGCACGACAAGAACACAAAAGCATCCCAAACCCGTAAATTCGGTACGCGTTTGAGCACGTGTTATTTGCCCCTTTTCTTCCTAGTGACATGTGCTTGGGTTGCGAGAGCCTTGGGCATCTGGGGGCGAACGCGCACGACGAATCCCGGCCTTTCAGCCACTGGAGGTGTGGCACGACATCTTTCACCTACAGTCAGCCTTTTTTCAACCTGCGTCCGTCCTCCGTGGGGCACATGGACGCGCCCCTACGGGCCGACGGCGCCGCCCCAAGTCCCTCCACGCGGTTCCACTGCATGGGCTCGAAGTCCAGCACCCAAATCTCGTCCGTCATGCTCCCGTCCGCCAGCTCCCCGCCGAAGACGAACACCCTCTCTCGCACGGACGCACAGGCCGCGCCCATCCGCGCGGACGGGCCCCCCACCAGCTTCGCCGCCATTTCCTGATCCCGAAATGGTGACGCAAAATTTCAATGCCCCGAAAAGCCGAGGCGAGTTTCGAGTGTTGGAAATGATGGCAGCGTATTGGAAAATAGTGTACTCGTGGGGCCTCACCAGAGAGAAAGCATGTCATTGTAACTTTTTGCACAGTGATCTGCGATTTTGGAGCGCAGAACTGCAAAGACAAAGAGTACTGTTTTTGATCTGTGCAGCTTTTGGAACTCGTCGCGAGATGAGATGTCTCCATGGGATGTGCGAAAAATCGAATTAGGTCCAATGATCTATTGGCGAACCGTCAGTCATACACGTCATTGAACTTTTGACCCAGTTTTTCCTGAACCCTGTTTCTGGCTAATTATCTCCAGCACCATATCAATGCACCATCACCAAGAAGCAATTTAAACATGTAAACATAATATAGATTCCTTAAAAGATACACCGATCATTCTAGGGGATCTCTAATGAAAGTTCAGAATCAATAAATCAAACCTGAATGACAAAATTTGGTGTTCCTTCCTATGCTGAGTGACCTGCCATTTCATGTTGTCCGTGTTGAGTACAGCGACGTCTCCCGTGTGGTACCCGTTCTTAAGGCCGCCGATGTTGAAGACTTTTGTGCGGGACAGCGAGCAAGCTGCATGCTGCGACAGAGAGTACGGCGTTTTTGCCGTCCCGGGGCGCTCCCACACAAGATTTTCCAGGTCCAGCGCGACCACCTCCCGCGCCGCGGCGTTGTGGGGGGATCCGCCGCCTTGGAGAATCAGCTGCTTTCCCCCTTCCATGGCGAGAATGTTTTCATCACTTCAAAAATTTGTTATTAAACTATTTTCGTTTTTTGATTGATTCTATTGATGCATTCCTGAGGTGTGATATTTTATCTCTTTCACTTTATCCATTTAGGTGCTCATATACTTTCTGATCTGTGCCCCGAATAGAAGAATGCAATCCGAGGGCGTCTCCATGCACGAAAAATGTTTTGGTGTTTGGTATATTAAAATTGCCACAATTATATAGCACGCAAGTGCAGGAAATTAAGAGTGCGTACGTTATAATGCGTAAAGTTCACTTGTTTCAGTGGGTGAGATTGCTGCAGTGATAGCATCGCATCAACAGCTGAGATAGGAGCGCTCCTTTTCCGTACCATATTGATGTAAGTGGTTCCATTCAATGAGAATTTTATTTGAACCTTGAATTTCACGCTGGCCGTGCTTGGACATCATGTGCGCATTCACCCGACCGGCATCTCTCTACAGGTTCAAGGACCGTGTCCCCCCTTGTCAAGAGAAGTACTTTTTCAAACAAATGTGGACAAGTGAATGCCCCACCTGCCGCCCCCGTGAGCGTGGCGCCCTCCCTGTCCGCCGGCACTTCCCCCCCAAGCTTCCTGTAGCGGCACTTCACCAGCCACAAGTCATCAAAGAGGATCGCCAAATCCGTCCTGGACGCACATAAACAAATAATACGATGATGGGATGAACATTCGGGTGGCGGCGACCGTGGCGATGGTGGCGATGAGGAAAATGATGAAACAAAATTCAGCAGCTGCATGCTGAGGCACAGAATGTTGTAAATCACGGTGATTATGTCATATTGGCGGCAATTTCACAGCCATTTCAGTTTGTTACTTGTCCAAATTGGGAAGAATTGCATCAATAATGCATTAGAGCTTGGAAATAACTGTCTTATTATCAAGAAGCAGAATTACTACTATTAAACAATGGTAATATTTAAATTCCATCACACTGTTCACTCTCGATGGTTTGAGCGGAACAGTATAGCATTTTCAACATTTCCTCGCGCCAGTAAGTTGTGTCTATAATGATACGTCGTCATAATCAAGTGAACTAAAACAATCACACAAAGCGCTCATTGGAGTATCGAAACCAGAAACACAGGTAGCAAATTTTTAGCGCAAGGGGATGGCCTATCGTCACCCAGCACACCCGTTCCAATGAAATTGGGACCTGCATCTCTTTGGAGAGCAGCGTTGACCATGCGGCGGAGAAGACCAAGGGCAAGAACGCCCGTAGATGGCGCAGAATGATGTAGTAATTGAAAGGCACCAATATCAACAGATTGATGCAGCAATCTTTCGAATATTATTAAGAAATTTATAATTGGAGCCATCGCAGACATATGCCGGACACGAGTGGTAACTGTGAGAATGCAGCTTCTTGCTCGCGGCCATTTGGCCGCCGCATTCTACCGGGTCCCCCCTGCCTGTCCATGGCCCTCAACTTGAGCTCCTCTATTTCGTCCGCCGCCTGGGCCAGCTTTGCTTCTTGCCCTTGCGCCTCCTCCCTCAGCTTGTGAAGCTCCTCCGCCTGCCCGTCTATCAGCTTGTGCTGCCGCCGGACGGCCTCTTCCAGCTGCTCCTTGTCGTTCATCAGGTTCGACGACTCTTCCAGCTTAGCCTTCTGCTCGCCGCAGAGGTTCTACAAGGGAGCATCGCCCACGGGACAATGTTGGCAGCGCAGATTTGGGAACTTTTGGCGATTCAGGACTTGCTGAAAGGAGGACTGGAAGAAGACGCCAGGAGTCGGTAAAAGTCTGCAGAATTGCAAGTGCTGGACTTGCATCTGTATTTCCAAAACTAAATTTTGCGTCTGCAATGCACCATTACTATATGACTGAGTAATTAGAAAATAGTCATTGACTAATTCATTATTGTGTACTTGTTTTTTGTTTGAATGTAATGAGTATTGCGAGATCGAGGATGCAGAAAATGTTCGAAACATATTTCGAAATTGGACTTCAGTAGCGGCCCTCGGAGACGAGAAGCCGCACCTCCAAATCGCTGACCCTCTGACTTCTGTTGGACAGATTTTCCTCCAATTCTTGCCCTTTGCGCAGAAGTTGGGATAGTTTTATTTCGGCAACCTTGATTTGGGAAGATCTGTGTTGAAGAATATCTGCCTGTCCATGAGAAAGCAGATGCAATTGATGCGAGGACACAAGGCCACGTTGCACAAAAGATCAAATTTCTACGTGTCAATATGCGCTTGGCCGGAAAATATCTGAAATAATCCTTTCGGATTTGAGTTACCACTCAAATGCGAAATGGACAATGGATTTTTGTCCATTTTATCCCTTTGGAATATATGGAATTCCGTGTTGACCACGTTGTACTGAGTTATTCATATTAGCTGTGCCCTGATCCCATTTCTTTGTTACTTGCTTGTAAGCTGCAATGGTTCTTTATTTCTGCACTGGTAATTTTCAGCTTGCATTTGCGTTGATAGTACATGGAAGTCGCGGATCAGTAGGCCTGTGCAATGAAGGCTTTTTAGTGCTTATCAGAGCATGTTGAGTGTCAAGTAAAATTTTAATATGATCCAAGAACGAGACACTTCAGCGTTTCAGCTGCAGGCATTGTGCATAAGATTTTCTTACGATAAAGATATTTAACCTAATTCACACCATTGAGACTAATGCATCGCAAATGCGCTGCAGATACAGCCTTTGGTAAAATGCGACGGCGTCGCAACGACGCAATACATAGATTTAGGTAGTTGGCATACTCGATGTTAAGTTGATGTCCTGCTGCAATCAGAACAGACTAAAATAACGCGACGCACTCCAAATGCCGCTGTGCTGCGCGCTCACATAGTCCTGTGATGCCTTTTCCAGCCTCGCCTTCACCGCTTCCACGTCTTTCCTTCGCGTCCCGTTCTCTTCCCTAGACTGCTTTAGTTTGTCCTTCAGGAACGAGCACTCGATACCGAGGTCTGCCTTTTCAGATTCCAGCAGCTTCAGCTCGGCTTCGAGCTTCTCCCTTCGACCATTCCGCAATGGCGCATGCCGCTTTCAGGAGTCGAAAATTAAATTCTCACTATTTCACTAATCCGACGCTGGTTCAGGGTAAAATTTTCAGAGCATAAACAGAAGCATCTATTTTATGTCTCAACCTAGCATATATACTGAAATTATCTCTTCAAGCTTAAATTAGGCATTGCACTATTGAAATTACAGTCAAGGAATCTCCCAGCAGTTAGAAACTTGCATTGTGCACAACAAACAATGGCTGACAGACAGGTGCTGGATTTGTTTTTTTCAAACGCTCCAAGAGCCTCCGCGCCCTAATTTTAACTTGAGGTCCCCTGAACAAAGGACATCATGCACTGAGCTGACCCTAATGAGGTAAATCCTTGAGGCAATTTCTAAATTACCTCAACTTCCCAACGATCATGTGCGATGCGCTGACAAACACCTGAACAGCACTTCTGCACCGCTGTGGCAAACAAACCACTTAAGAAAGCCAGGCGAACGGCATAAAACGCGCCGAAGCCAACTCACTCGGCGCTCAGTTCATCTTTCTTCCCGTCCTTCTTCGGATCCTTTTTCGGCCCCATGAGGCCTCACCCTTCCCCCCAGGACCCCGCCCCGGGCCTCAAGGGACTTCCCAGAAACGCCGACCGCTGAGCCGGTGTCTGCTTCCAGCACCGGCGCCGGCGGATCCGTCAAACTTCCGGTCAAGAGATTTGACTTAAAGCTGACTTTTGGTTGACCGAAAGTCGTCTGACCCGCAGGAGAGACCGGGCCCCGCGTCACGCCAGCCGTGTGGTTGGCTTGCAGCAGTTTGTGGCATCTGTGTGCGCATTCGAAATTCCGATGCCTTTCAGGGGGAATGACCGTGCGAGGGTGTGGCTTGGCGGGCTGTGACGGAAGAGTGTTATTAATGTTTTGTGTGTATCCTACGTCTCCTCGTCATCAGCTACAAAACCTGAGGGTTTTATGGGCCAAATCAACTGTTTGGCGTGGCAATAGAAAATGTGTAACCAGCTCGCGGATGATCTAGTGCAATAATTTGATTACAATATGTAGAAAATCGTGGCCAAAGTGTATCCACCTACTCCTATCTTCCCGGACAGCTGCATTAATAGCTGCCCGCCTTGATGTGGGTCAATTTTTGATGATTGTTATGAAACTGGGTTGATGGTTTGTGCTGTGAACACCCAATATATTGCTGCAATCCAACGGAGAGCCGGGGAAGATCGCCTCACTTCCACATGTGGTGGGAATGGGTGGATGTGGTCGGCCAATGCTGCAAGGCAGCCTATTTTTGGACATAAGTTTTATTCTCTCCGTGTATCTTCCAGCTTCAGCAATTCTGAGAATCCGAATCCATGTTGGCGCTCCTCGTTTTCGCTGGTAAAAATCGGCCAAGGTACACGTTCCAGGAATTCGTGCACAGTTTTGCGCGCGTCAAAATGGTGTGGAAATCGTGTGACCATCGTGTACCGATATTGTACCAATCACAGAGTACACATTTGCCACTGGTACACTCTTAAAATCGTGTAAAACCGTGTGCTTTGTCGTGTTGTACATGGTGGTAAGGTGGACCACTTTCGTGTACTACACAGGGTTGAAAACTACACTATTATAGCAGCCGTGCAAAATCGTGCTCTGAAGCACCCGATTTGTACACGATATTAACACGATTTTGTCCAATTGTACACCGTGTAAAATGGTCGAATTCTTACCAGTGTTTGGAGCCGGTAGTACCAAGCAGCCTCATCAAGCTTCTTTGTCTTTCTCGATCAGTTGTCCCTGCGTTGGTAGCGGGGCGCTTGGAACATTTTGAGGGTTAGAGCAGCCGACTGGTCGCACAGAGTCCTGCCGCCTCTGCGTGTTTGAGTGATTCTTTTTGGCGACATTTGGCAAATGTAACGCATAATTATCATCATCGTCATCACCACCACCATCGTTTCAAAATCGCAGAAATGCCGTTCGGGTATTGACCTCATGACTTCAGGGTGGGCTCATCGAAGATTCTCTAGCACCACTTCCCTGAGTGCTAGTCAACACTACATTGAATTCTCAACGAAGCTAATGACGATAGTGCATTCTGGGATTATTTGATTGACATTTTGGGGCGTTGAAGTTTTACATTTCTGTACCAAGAATATTTCTTCTTGAGACTCAAGCACATCTGGACTTGTGGAACCTTAGGACAAGGGAGCTCTCGAAACTTTGGGATTCTGCGGTTTTGGGATGCTCGGACATCGGATACGTTCCTGCTGACGCTAGATTCTGATACCAGACACTACACTCTGATGACTCCATTGCTCCTAGTCAGTAGCCACCTCTATATATGAAACTCTCTCTGTATGGATATATCTTCTCCATTTTGCTTCTGATCTACATCGCCGAAATGCGACACAGGCTGTTGACATCATGTTTGCGCTGCTGGGAGTGGCGCCGGGCTTAGTGAACGCTGTGTAATCAAGGAAATCAGCATCGTCATCATCGTCACCATCATCATTTATTACAGAACAAGGCAATGATGTGGACGTCAGCTTCTTATTTTGCCCAAGCAAAGTAGTCTCTATGATCAGTTCACTGAAAACAGATGTTAAACACAAACAAAGGCTTCAATTCTGCTCCCCCTTTGACGAAATTTTGTATCTGCATTTCTGAGGCCATAAAATTGGGCATAGACCATTACATCGAGTACATATGCTGATATTTCTATCCTAGTCTCGCCCCAATGGAAGCCTCCACTGTCGATAACCATTACGATTAGCCTAACCCAGGCCGCACCATTAGGGTGGGCTGAGGTCTATGGGCTGTGGTTGGGTGCCAGGAGGGTCTTTCGGCTCTCCCCCTCAATGAGTTTCGTTTTTTAAATGTTGGCGCCACTATGCCGCTGAGATGCTGTCTGCACGCCCTGTACGAGCCGCAGCTACGGTTTGTCACACTGTTCTTGTTTGGCAACGAGTGGCCGCGTGACTCAGGGTCTGCGCTATAAGAGGCGGTGTATGAGGCCTTGCAAGCTGGCGACAAATCGTTGAAGTCCTTGTAGTGGGATCAGGCGCCGAGCTCGACAGTTGCTGAGTCCACCAAACGGTCTCACCCCAAGATGGTGAAAAAGTGTTCCTCGTTCATGTGCGAATTGGTGGAGGGAACTGCACTCCCGTGGTGCTTGTGCCCATTGCAGAGGACTCTGAATTTGACGAGACGGCAGCTGCCCCGGAGGCTTCTAGCTGGGCGACGCCCTAAGGTCGGTGCAGCTATACAGGCGGAGGAAGTCGCAAATGTTGGGGCGTTGATTGTTGGGGTTGAAACACCTTGCACAAAACAACGCAAGAAACCAACGAAGAATACACTACTCAATGCTTGATGGTTTTAGTCAGGCTTGGTTTTTACACCGCAAAAACTGATCGTATTTACGTTTTTACACGTAAAAACAGTTTTTACGTTTTTACACGTAAAAACAGTTTTTACGTTTTTACGCGTAAAAATGCGTAAAAATACGTAAACGTAATTGACGTCAGTGAATGAAGTTAAACGGATATTGGCCGTTGGGAGGGAAGTTTACAGGAGGTGTTGGACTTGCTGGTACAAGTGCCGCCCCTTGGGATTAAGGGCGGCAGTGAGTGAGTCACACCTACCAAGAATTGGTCATGCTCACGTGGGACAGCCAGTGACCTTATGGCGCGGTGTGTAATCAGGCTGGACACGTGGGGTGCCCACCGGTCTGTGAGTAACTTGTGTTGAAAGGTTACTCACAAGGGTTGTACCGGTCGGGGCATGGACAAAGAGGTGTGGCGAAAGGTTGCTCTATTCTTTCTTTCGCTTCGCCTTGGCGTCAAGCGCTCTCCCGAGCGCCGCTCGGTTTCCTCGTAGCTATTGGAGGAAAGCTACCGATCGCGACTGTGTTCGCGATAGCAATCCTGTCCTCCCGCGGGGACAGAGTCCCGCCCCTTGATGGGCGACGCTGCCGATCCTCTTGAAGCTTTGCGCAACGAGATTGCTGTCCTCAAAGCCCAGCTTGGCGCCCCCCCTGTGGACCCGGAGGAGGCGCGGCAGGCTGTGGTGTTGGAGCGCGTTTCTGCGCTTTGCCGCCGTTACACCAGCGACGGGAGCCAAGGCGTGTCTCATCACGCCCTTTCCTCTCCGGTGGAGCTCTCCCATTTCGCCAACAACCCGGTTCCTTGCCCTGCCACTGCCTCCCGTCCAGGCGAGCCCTACCCGATTGGCGACACCGCTTGGGGGCAGGCTTTGGCATCGGGCCTTGGCCCTGGCAGCGGTTTTTTCCAGGAGATCTGTACGTGGGCCCCCCTCACCTCCTACCTCTTTGACACTACCGGGACGCTCTACCAGCTCTTAGCTGTGGCGGACTTTGATGCCGCCCATCGGAGTGCCCTCGTCGGCGTCGCGGAGTGCTTCCACGCCATTACCGACGGCGCTTTGTGCGCCCTTCACATCCATTCTCTGCGGGCACACCACGGCGGCGCGGTGGCTCAAGCGTTTCAAACCCAACTTCGTTTTGAGGGCGCTCATCCGATGGCTGTTCCGGAGCGGGCCGTGGCGTTCGACAAGTCCATCGCTGACAAGCTGATTACTGCCCACCAGAAGCAAGCCGCGGCTGCCGCTGCCCGTGGGTCCTCAAGTTCCGTTGGGTCTGGGCCCCGCGGCCGTGGTCGTGGTCGTGGCTTCCGCGGTGGCCGCTCATCTGGTGCTGGCCGTGGCCGTGGATTCCCCCCGGGGGGCGCGTCTGGCGCTTCCGATTGATGGCGCCTCGCTACACCGTCCGCCGGCGCGCGACCGGCGCTTTGGGGTGGCGGCCATCCCCCTCTCCTAGGGTTTCGGCCGCCCTGGTTTCCGTGCCCGACTCCCCGCCTGTTGACCTAACTGGGGACGTCGACCTGCCCGACGTGGCGCCTACCCTTCTGAACCCCCCAGCTTGTGTTACGGATGCCTTCCGCGGAGACCTCCCCGGCCCGCGCGGCCCGCCGGTGGCGTTCTCTTCGTCGTGCCCTCTCGATCAACCCCGAGGACTTTCCGTACATCAAGGTCCGCCGGGCGCTGGCGGCTTGGCATTGGATCGGGGCCACTTTAACGATCCTTGCGTGGATCAACGAGGGCTTCCGCCTCCCCTTGCTCCGGGATCCCCCTCCCTTCGATGCGGGGAACTCGATCTTTGTGGGCGACGATCTTCGGGAATGGCAACGGACCTTGACCAAGTACCTCAAGCTCGGAGCGCTTTGCCCGGCGAGCCATTCGAGCCATGTGAGCCGGGCTTTCATGGTCCCCAAACCCGACGGGACCAAGCGCTTGATCGTGGACCTGCGCCCCTTGAATCGCCACCTAGCCGATCGCCGTCTCCGGATGGCCGGCTTGCGCGATCTGGCGTATGCCATCAAGCCGGGGGACTCGATGGTGGCTTGGGACATCGCCGATGCTTATTTTCACGTCGGGCTTCATCCCTCCCACGTGAAGTTCTGCACTATCCGAGTGAATGGGCTGTTGTGGGAGATCCCCGTCCTCCCGTTCGGGTTGAAGACCTCGCCCTACGTTTTCTCAAAACTGGCTGCAGCCCTTGTGCGTTTCCTACGCGGCCCCCGCTTAGCCAGCGCCCGCCCGCTTCCCCGGTGGTGGCCGGGCCTCCTCGGCATTTGGCGGGCCAACAATCTGCTGTATGTCCTCCCGTACATCGACGACTTCCTCGTGGTGATGGCCTCTTCTCGACGGCTCCAACTTCTCTCTCACGACCTCCAGACAGCCTTGCGGGAGCTGGGGTTATCTCTCAAGGTCTCCAAGTCGACGTTGGCGCCCACCACTCGGATCAAGCAGCTGGGCATGGTGGTGGACTCGACAACTTGTTCCTTTTCGGCTCTAGCGGCCAAACTGGCCGAGATTCGCCGCGACGGCTTGACCCTTCTGAGCCTCCTTGCTCATCAAGCGAGGCTGGTCAAGGCCAAGTTGTTGGCCCGTTTTTTGGGCAAGATTGCATTCCTTGGCCTGGCCATCTGGCCCGCCAAGTTCTTCACGCGACATCTTCATCTTGCCCTCTCCACCAAACGGACTTGGCGGTCGCTGGTGCGTCTTCCCCGCCCTGCCATCAAGGAGCTCCGGTTCTGGACGGCCGTGCCCCTCTGCTTGATCAGCACCCCCTTTCGGCGGGTGCCCCATCAAGTGGTCTTGGCTACGGATGCTTCTCTTCGGGGTTGGGGGGCTGCCTTGATGGAACCGGCGGCCCCTCCCCCTCCCCCTCCACCAGCACTTGCCCGGGGTTTTTGGACGGCCCCCAAGCGGTTGATGCACATCAATGTGTTGGAGTTGGAGGCGGTGCTGTGGGCGGTCAAGACCTTTCTTCCCCGCCTTACTGGTTGCCAAGTGCAATTGGCGGCAGACTCGCAGGTGGTTTTCCACTTGCTTCGGTCGATGCGGAGCCCTGTGGACCCCTTGTTTCACAGGTTGAGGACCCTCTTCTACGTGCTGGACACCGTGTGGATTGTTCTCCACCCCCGCTGGATTCCCACCACGGAGAACTCCCTCCCCGATGCCCTCTCTCGCGAGACCGACCATGAAGACTGGGCCCTTCGGCACGACCTCTATTTGCGCCTGGAGAGTTTGTTCGGTTCTCACTCCGTGGATCGCTTCGCCACGGCCATCAACCAGCAGTGTCTTTGTTACAACAGCCGGTGGCACAATGTGGGCTCGGAGGGCGATGCCTTCGCGGCCCCCGATTGGCCGACCGAGAACAATTGGGCCAACCCCCCGTGGTCTCTTTTTCCACGGTTGGTGGCTCTTTTGGAACAGCTCCCCTCCGTCCATGTGACGGTCCTGGCCCCCCTTTGGCCGGGCCGTCCGTGGTTCCACCATCTTTGCCAGATGGCCTGGGCCCTCGTTCCGGTGGCGCGGGGTCCTTCAACCTTCCTGGCGGGCCGCACGGGGCACCTTCCCATGGGCCTTCCCCGGTGGCGCATTGTGGCCTTTCGGATCGACAAGCCGGCTCCTCTTCCGCCCCTTGCAACCGTCCGTTGCTCGCGGGCGTGGTGCCGTCAGGCTTGTCGCCTCGGCCTCCGGTGGCTTTAAGGCCCATGGCAAGTTCTACGGTGCCTCATCAACCGCGGCGCACTACTCGTCAGCTGACCAAGCGCCACCGTTTGGTTGGGGGCCGTTTCAGTGCGCCGTCCCCTCTGTCTTCCGCGGTCATCGGCAGCCCCTTCGATGTTTCTTCCTTCCGGACTCCCGTGACTTCTTCTGCCTTCCCTCCCCACCTTACATCGTTGCTCCAACCCCAGCCAGGCTGGCCTCCCCTCCTTGCTCCGGGCTTTGTCCCTTTGGGCACCGGCCTGTCTGACCAGGAGCGCGCATCCATTCTGCTTGCCCTCGCCTCCTCCAACACGCTCTCTGGGCGCCATTCAGTGGCGGCAAAGTTCTGCCGTTTCTGGGCCTTCTGTGCTCAGTCTGGGTCCCCTCCCATTCCCGCCCCTGCTGAATGCATCTTGGCGTTTGTGCAGTTTTTGCGCAATGAGGGGCGCATTTCTGTGCGGTCGGGCCCTCAATATGTGTCGGCCATTACCACCGTTCACCGCTGGTTTGCGGTCCCCGACTTCACGGCCACGACTACGCTTACCAAGCAGCTCTTCCAAGCTTGGCGGCTGGCTGCGGCGGATTTTGAGGCCCGTGATCAGATTGTCGCCTTTCCCGCTACGTCCATTCTGGAGCTGTTGGACCGGGCGGCGGCCTCTCCTCATGTGGCTACCTTACGCGTTGCGCTTCTGGTGGGCCTGGATTTCGCCTTCTTCAATCGGGGCGATTCGGCCTTCCCCATTACGGCTGCCGACTTGGTGGAGGATGGCGACTACCTTCTCTTTAGGGAGACCCGGTTTAAACGCAAGCGAGTGGACTCCTTGGTCAACCGGGTCCGCCAGTTCAATGCTCGCCGGGTTCCTGCCCTGCTCACCTGCCTCCACACCTACCGGGCTCTTCGCGTGGCGCACTTCGCTTCCGAGCCTTTGCCACCTTATATTTGGCAGCTGCGCTCCGAGGGTCGCCCGTCGACGGCTTTGGTCCATCAGATCTTTACTGCTGCTGCGACCACTTGGCCTCACTTGTTCCCTGTGGGCACCTCGCACCATAACACCCTTACGGGAAAAATGGGCATAAGGATTTCAAAAAATTGTATAGGTATAGGAAGCATTCCCCACAATACTACATGGGCATCCAAAATACTAATATGCTAGAGGTTTTGTGATATGACATAGGCATAGCAAACGAGAAAGTGGCCTAAAAAAATGAATTTACATGAGGTGGGTATACAAAGATGAAAAATACCTTATACCCATTTTTCCCGTAGTAGTGTTCCATGCTTTGCGGCGCGGCGGTGCTACTGCCGCCCATGCCATTGGGGTTCCCCTTGAAACCATTTGTTTCTGGGGTGGTTGGAGTTTTGGCTCCGATTCCGTGTTTCGTTACATTGATTTCTCCCATGAAGCTGCTGCCTCTGACTTCCTTTTCTTTGGCTGGATGCTCGATCGGGCCTCCGCCATTGCTGCGGATTTCTTGCAGCGGGAGCTTTCCCCCCCGTCCCCCTAAGTTTGGCTCGTGGTTCGCGGTTCCTGTGGGTTCTGCCCTTCCGGGCTTCCACTTGCATTTCTGCCATGGGTTTTTCCTTTGTCCACGCCCCAACGTTCTGTCTTGTTTGGGGTAGTTTTGGAGATCGCGGGAACGATGGCAAACTGGAGAATACGTCACCACGGTGACGTTGGTGCACCCGAGTGGTCACTCTGGGGATGCAGCAAAATGTGTGTGTGTGTGCATGAGTCTGAGTGCGAGTTACGGATTGAACCTTCACTGACTGGAAACGGGTTGGGCAAGGCCACCCATGTTTAAACGTAATTGACGTTAGTGAATGAAGTTAAACGGATATTGGCCGTTGGGAGGGAAGTTTACAGGAGGTGTTGGACTTGCTGGTACAAGTGCCGCCCCTTGGGATTAAGGGCGGCAGTGAGTGAGTCACACCTACCAAGAATTGGTCATGCTCACGTGGGACAGCCAGTGACCTTATGGCGCGGTGTGTAATCAGGCTGGACACGTGGGGTGCCCACCGGTCTGTGAGTAACTTGTGTTGAAAGGTTACTCACAAGGGTTGTACCGGTCGGGGCATGGACAAAGATGTTATGGAAATATAAGGGGGTAGAGTTAATTATGACCATAATGGAGTTGAATATACGGATTAGTGGAAATGGACCATTTATATGGGTTGCTTATTTCTTATAGATATTCTTAGCCTGTTTGTTTGCCCTATTCCCCTTAGAAATGGCTATTCTATGGTCATTGGTAGTCTTTGTACTTGAGGACCGGCCAAGGGGATTGGCATGGCTGGGAATAGCGACCCAGAGGGTCCGAATGGGTACGGTGAGCTGATATTGGGTATGTGATATTGTTGTGTATTACTGGTGTCTGTACTTTACGGGTGGTTGGTTATGATTGGACCAATCACTGGAGAGTAAAGGGGGTTGGTCTGCCCCCTGTGACTGTAATCGCTTGGTTCCTGCTCCTGCGCCCACGGGCCGCGAGGCCGGGCAGCTACGCCGCACGGCTCGGGCCGGGGCGTCCCGTTGTGTGACCATACCCCCGCACGGCAGGCCCGTCGGACGCGTTCCAGGGCCCACCACGCGTACTGAGGCAGCGAGCACCCCGACATCCGGGGTCCCCGACGGACCCCGAGGACCGGTGACGGCACCGGGTGCATGCGAGCGGCCAGAGGCGGAAGGGACCAGACGGGGGCGGCATCGGGTGGCCGGCCCCCGCGCAACATTGGTTTCGGAGCCTCCCGGCGGACCGGGGAGCCGAGGGGGATACGCAACGGGAAAGAGTCGACGCCACCACCATTGCATCGTGGTGGGGCGTACCGCGAAGGAATCGCAAGATGCAAGCGCTGGTGGCCACCCTGCTGGGTGAATCACCAAGGGCCGCGCTTGCAGGAGGCCCGAGGAAGCGACAGAACGGGCAGATGCACCACTACTGGGTGCGGGGAACCCGGTGGAGCAGCGGGAATTGAACCCGCTCGGTGGCGATCTCGTAGGGGCGCCACCGACTCATGCAAGATGGAGGGCGAGAATGACGAAGATGGCGCGGTGGCCTCGCGGATGGAAGGCCAAAGAGAAGACATGGAAGCGCTGGAGGAGATCCAAGTTTCGGGGGACACGAGGAGGCGCTGCAGATCTAAGGAGCGAAATGGAAGCTACGGAGGTCAACGGGCCGTTGGACGGCCGGCGACGGCGATGAAAGGTGCGGCCGGGTGCTTGCAACGAGGCAGCACCACGGCCTGGTTGCTGTCCGCGGAAAGGAACCGGCGCCCTGTTTGATTGTGCGGTGGGGACGCCGGTAAGAGGAAGTGATCGGGCGGAGTCCGGTGCCCACGGGGCTGGCGGAGCCTTTTGGCTTGAATGCGCTGGAAATGGCGAGTGGAGATGTGAATGGACGTGCAAAGCGGGGCTGGATCTTGGCCAGCCCCGGAGTCGGAGGCAGCCGTTTGGCTGCGGTGCAATGGAGCACCGGCGAGTGGCGTGGGTCGCCGACGGAGTGGGCTCGGAGGTGGGCCATTCGCGGGGGCCCGTTTGAATGCGCCGGCGGTGGAGGCCGGAGGTGTGAATGGCGCGGGACATGGCGGGGCATTCAGGCCCGCACCAGCGCCATGAGCGGCCGTTTTCTGCCACGCTGAATGGGAACATCGGCGGGCGCAAGGCACCGCCGAGGGCGCTGGATGGACGGGCCGCGCGCGGGGCTCATGGAGCCCGCCGGTTGGAGCGCCGGAATCTGCGGGTGGCAGCAGAAATGGGAGTCCGCCGCGGCGTTGCGTTCGGGCCCGAACCGGAGAGGAACTGCGGCCGTTTTGGCCGAGGTGGAATGAAGAAGTGGCCGACTGCGCGTCCGGAGGCGCAGGTCGGCGGAACGGGTCGGACGGGGCGTTTGCGGGGCTCGCGGAGCCCGCAGTTGGATCGCCGGAGGCGGCGCATTGTTTCGCGAAAAGCAGCCCGCAGCAATGTTGCATTCGAGCCCGAGCGGGGAAGGAAGGCGGTCGTTTTGGCCGCGCTGGAATTTGAAAATGGCGGCATGCGCGTCCGGAAGCGCTGGCCGGCGGGGCGGAGCGCACCATGGCGCCCGCGGCCGCGGCCATGGCCGGCCATTCCGCGGCATTGGAAAGCGCGGCCGGGCTTGCCGACCGATCGGAACCCAGGCCGGCGCGGTGTCCCGCGGTTGCACGGGCACGCGCGCCGAGTGGCGGCACCAGCGCGCCGGAGCCGGAGGCCGCAACCGCGAGGCAAGCGGGGGAAGCGGCAGGTAGCTGTGGGGCTGCCGACTGTCGGACTGGGCGGCAGGTTGACTCAACCGGGCGGTGGCCACGGGGGGTTGCGGAATAGCGCCCCCAATGCGCAGTGAGGGGGCGGGGATTGCGAATAGCGACCCCAATCCGGTGGCCGACGGGGGGAGGCTGTCGAATAGCGACCCTTGAGCACCTGTGAGGGCGCTGGCGGCAAGTGGCGGGTCCCAAAGTACTGGAAAATGGGGGTGGTCATTGTTGACCCCCATAAAGTGGAAATTGGAGTACATTGGGATACAGTGGATGCCGTTAGCACCTTATTTGAGTGAAACAGGTGCATGATTGGATTAATTGCAGCGGCCATGGTAATTTGGACCCTTGGAGTTGGAGTATGGTGGTTTCCCAAGTTTGGGAATTTTCGTCATCTAGCTGTCAGTTATTGCAGCTGGAATCTTGCCCCAACCAGTGGACCATGGTGCAAGCTCCGAGATTGGCTACCCATGAGTTCCTGGAGTGATGGATTGGTGCCTAGACCAAGAGCAGTCTGTGCAGGCCCCGAGTTGGCGGCCAGACTGGACACCTGGTGCAGGCCCCGAGTTGGCGGCTCAGGTCGAGGTACAGAGAGCAGCCTAGTGCAGGCCCCGAGTTGGCGGCCTAGGCTGGACATCTGAGGCAGGCCCCGAGATGGCGGTCTCAGATCGAGATCTGGACGTCAGGAGTCATGGAGCACTAGTGGACCACATCCCTTCATGACTACCACTCCTGACCACACCGGCTGACTACTCAGTGGGTCAGTAGGGTGCCAGTACACCAGACCCCCTAACAAGGGAGTCCTCGTGTGGCTCCAAGGGCCATTAGGGTGTCAGTACACCAGGTCCTGGGTCCATAGGGTGCCAGTGCACCAGACCTGAAGTGTGGTTGGGGTGACTTAGGGGGCCTCTCTCCACATTAGGGTGCCACGGTGTGCCAGTGGAGAGGGAAGACTGGGACACCTTCCCAGTTAGTGCGATCGTAGAAGGCTAACCCCGCCAGGAACCTGCCTAGTCGTGGCAGACCTGGTTGAAGCCGGCGGGGGCCCTACGATACGCTAGGGGGGTGCAAGTAGACTGGAATAGACGGGACACCAATCAGGTCCCACCTCTGAGAACAGGTGGCCAGGGAGGAGGGACTAGGTCCCAAATTCCCCTGAGTTACCTGGGCTGTACGTGTGCCCACTTTGAGTGTGGCGTCAGCCCTGAGGTGCCCTGGTAGGTGAGGCTATTAGAGGCCGTTCCCGAGTGGTCCTGTCCCAGGCAAGGGATAACCAGTTTCGGTTGGCTGTGAAGTGGGGTCTAGACTAGTTGAGGACTCACGGACACTGCCCCCGAAAAGGTCAGGGATTCGTCCTTGTCCGAAGTACATGGGTAAGACTGTGGGAAATCACTAGTTGAATACCTTCTGATCAGTCTAGCCGACTGGTGGAAAAAAGGGTCACTCTGAGCGAGATAGGGACTACGTCTTGGTCTATTGACCAGGATTGAGAGGTTCCGAGGGCCTCTGATTACGACGACACGTCTACATCAGTTTGCTACAGTCTATTCTTGGGTGTTTTATATGTTGGTTCATTCACTGGTGTTTGATCATTGAGGATTTGTGGGGATTTTCTATGAGAGGATGTATTGGGATTATCCATTGATGCTCATACCTTGTCTGTTTCCATACGAGTGTGCACATGTGATGATTTAGTGGATGTGCACAGTGCCTGTGGATGGTGTTTGGAGTTTTCATTGATTATATTATATCCACAGTCTGACCATTTATCTTATGTGAGTGACAGTGCAGCAGGCAGTGAAGCATGCCACTGTTTGCAGGTTTGGAATACATTGTATAGGGTTAATGCATGGTCAGACAACATGCCGTGAGAAGCAAGAGCATACCCACTGTAAGATACCGGATATAGTGGATGTGATGAGGGTATACAGTGTGGTGCGTCTTGCAGGATTGGTGGATGATACGGCATTGCTGGCAGTGATTGGAAACAGAGCAACACTTGTGGTTTATTCAAATTGGTATGGCATTCACTCGATTGATGTTGGCATTGGTGGATTGTATTGAGAGCATTCAGTGAGTGTCTGAAAGACCATGTGTTGCAGAGTGGCAAATTCGTTGGTGAGAGATATTGTGGTGACAACGAGTTATGTGGATGTATCCCAGATATTTATACGACACCAGAGGTTTGGATTCAGTGGATTTTTAGCTGCTTTGATTATATGAGTGATATATGAGAGCTCCAGGAGGGAGAACACACTCAAGCAGCTGTGTCGTACCCCTATGACGTTACTGATACTGGTGGATGAGTCTATGGGTAGGCATACATACAGGAGGTATTCTGCATGAGGATCACATTATTGTTCTCAGTAGTTCATGCGATTCTCTTCATGACACAGAGGCAGGCTGATTCTTTGACATCCTCCATATGCACACATTGTTTTTAGTCACCTGCAGTGATGTTGCATGATGGATCTGACCTGAGTGGATTGTCATAGAGAATCGGGAGATGCCTGGAGTGGTATTGTGACCACCATTGTGTTGATTGAGGGATGGCTGGTCAGTTGGACCAGGAGGCAGTTCAGCATTACTGCCATGTCGGTCTGATGCAAACCTGAGTCAGGGTCAGGTTACATGCCGGTATTCTTTCGACTCTAACCGGTACAGTATGCATCAGGTGTTCTGGCTGGCTAGTCAGAGAGCCAGACCATTTTTGCTCAGTTTCGGTTTTACTATGCGTCCATCAGTGATAGCGGTAGTGGAGGACGCAAGGTGACATGTCTGCGCAGATACAAACACCGGACTGCAGCATGTACAGTCTCTGTGGCAACTATGCAGGGCGCCTATTTAGGCGAACAGGGCACCCGCTTAGGTAACCTCAGCCCTTGTCAGTATTGGCGAGGACCTCTGTATTGCTGGGTTAGGGGATAGAGACTGGTCCAGACTCTATTGCTGTGGGCAGCCTCAGACCCAAGAGCTGGATTCAGAACCATTACTCTGACGGCTATAGTAATGGTAATCACACACGTGTGTTGGAATTGGTGAACATTGAGAAGTAGTGGGTCTTGCACAGGATTCCCACCATTCTATCCATATCACCAGTTCATCATTTATTTGTGAGGAGTGTATCACATGGGTATGGTGAGACCTGGACACTCTTTCACGCTGACTTAGTGGGGGAGCACTGAGGTATGCTATGATTTCGACTCTACGTATAGAGGGGAGTTACGAGGTGTCATCAGCAGCTGGTCGGCTTGGTGATTACTTTCTCTCTTGAGTTGATGCTTCCTGTGTAGTGAACTGCTGAGAGGAGATATTGATGGTAGCAGTCTCACACAGGAAGGCCATGTTACCTTATGTGCCCAGTTCTCACTAGAGAGTTGTCCACAGTCAGCAGCACTCTATCTCTCGTAACGGACAGTTGCATACCCCATGTGCAACTGGGAACATCGATTGGTTATCTCAGTGTTCTCGAGTTTAGACACTGAGTACTCGGTTAGCAGGAGCCAGTTGGACTCATTGCGGTCCAAGCATCGCCGAGGACGGTCGATGTCCCCCGGGGGGAAGTAGCTGTACATAGCTGGATGTAGCATGGAGCCAGAGGACAGAGGATACTTCCAGTCTCAGTAATCCTCATATCAGGCGCAGGCACATTAGGTCGATATCAGTGGATGGATATAGGGGTTAGCAGACCTGTGCACTTGGTGTCGATTGACCGGGGCAGGTAGAGCTAGCACTGATGACCTATATTGGGTGTGTTCTGCGGGTCTATGATGATTCGAGTGCATGAGATGGATATAGTGGATATGGGTCACACATATGTATTCTTAGGCATAGCGGAGTTTTGGACGGTCGCCTTGTGTTCGTAAGAGGCAGTTTCCCCCAGTCCTTAAAAATTGGGGATGCCCGGCCAATGAATGGACTTCCCGGCATATAATAGGAGGTTGCCGTGACTTCCCGGTATATAATAGGAGGAGCCGTATCATTCTAGTGTCTTCCTCCGGGCATTATAATAGGAGGCGGACTGATGACGTCCTGAGCACTATGGGCAGTATCGGAGACCAGTGATGGAGTCCAAGAATTGTGGCCAATATTAGGTCTGTGGTTTTTCCTTACACATACACAGGAGGCCACTAGATCGCACTCGATGACTCCTTTCTTGATGGTGGTCAGCAGCTGGGATAGTACCTGCATCGGCATTGAGGCACATTATATGAGTTGATTCAGTGGAGATTGTCTTGATACCGGTCGGTTGTTTTGGTTGTTTGATTTTTGGCATTGAGATTGGTGGCTGTGACATGAGGAAACTTTCATATATTCCCATGTTCAACAGTCATGGTCATATTTGGCTAGACCCATGCCGGAGAGCAGTTGGACAGGGTGTTATATGTCTGACTGAAATTTCTTATTATGAGGATACTGGATGGTCTGGGGACATCTGGAACTGAGATGATTCTGTCCGAGGGTATGGATGGAAGGAAGTGGAGAATAATTCAAATTTATCTGTCATTCTTTACAGAACTCTGGATTCCGAGAGAGAGGTAGAAGAAAAATGGGAACCATAGACATCAGCTCTCAAAAGGAGCCACAACCCAATTCCATATTTCCATTGTGTTGGGATTTCGCTGACTTAGATGTGGTGGTGCATGATCTATGGATTCATTGCTAGAGGAGACTCGGATATTGGTGGATATCATGACTTGTTCACAGTTGGATCATTCTGAGGTATAGTTGTGAGCAGGATCATTTTCGTAGAGTTTTCCTTGTGGATATCATCACTTCTAGATCCCTGGATGTTTTATTATGCAGTCTTTGAAACAAGGTGGCTGGGTGCTGGTAAGACCGACAGTGGTATGGGACACCCGAAGTTGAGGCCAGGCCTTGTTTACATTGTTGATGATGGGATTGACACAGATGGAGGTGATGATAGATCATGTTGTGAGGAGTCAGGA